>JASAMY010000229.1:0-101501 GCA_030248085.1 Paralinhomoeus sp. GSCO2_6 | reverse complement strand
CTTCTGGGGTGGGGTGGATCGCGCCCCACTTCACGGATGTCGGCCCAAAGCCCAGAGCAGGCACGATTCCAAAGCAACGCGAGCCATCCCTTGCCCAAGGAATGAGCGAACAGCTCGAATGAACCCCAAGGGGCTAATTGTAGGGTAGCCATTAGCAATAAATACCGGCGCAACGTCCGCCTCACTTAGGCGGGGGACTGTGGCGCTGGAATGTTCGGTGCTTTGCACAGCCTTCCTCTCGTTGCAATTGTTATCGCCACCACAGCCACGCTCGACACTTGCAAACACAGTCACTCCCACATAGGTACCAAAGGCGACTGGCGTCGTCGCGAAAGCTCGTCGACTGACTCGGATTTGGAAGGCCATTGGAAAGGTTGATGAGCGCCCTAGTTCACGTGCTGCAGCTCGTCTGCTTCGCTGTCCTAGTGGCAGTGGCCTGTCCGCGTGGCGGCGACCCCAAAGGAGACCCAGACGGCAATCCTGGCGGCGGCAGCTGTTCTCTTTACGAATTCCTGGTGCCTGGCCACACGACTTACCGTAAACCCTATAATTATCCCTCAGCCCCCTTGTATACTTATGTACACCACCTCCTACGGCTCGAAAGAAACAATTAGTCCTCGGAGATTATTATGGACTTCCGGTAAAGCACTGCAATCGCCTTTTTTCACAACTCTCGAAATTCAAACAATACTGCACGGTATGTATTGATGTTGCCTGACAGTAGACAAAGAAGCACACGTCCAATTGTAAGCGCTCCGAATAAAAGCACACCTCCGAATGTGGTTAATAGAAGCACTGCTCTGTTCGGTAGTTTACGACACTTATGTACATACATACCTAATTATGTACGGGGTACAGTACATCACATTTGGGCGCTCACGGCTAAAGCAAATGTGCGATACATAGCCTTCGCCATTGTTGATTACAGCTAGATGGAGCCTATACCAGTGGCGTCGGCTGCAAGATCTGCTTGGAAACCGTCAGCTATGTATGCGCGCACCAAACTGCCAAAGAGCCAAGTGGGCAATTAAATTCTCCATGGCTTACTGTATCTAGCCAGTGTATGTACCTACATAGGTATACAGCAAGGTTGTTGTGAAATGCTTCACTATTACGAATAAAGTTTATACAAATGAAAGAATTGTGCTTTGAGATGACCCAATGTTTTGCTGCATCACTTGCTTTTCCAAATGGACGAGAATTTAGGCTGCGTTATACCAGGCGATCAAGGCGCACTGCCACTCCTACAGCGGGAGAAGCTACAAGTACACTTGCTTAGGCGCGTTTGAGAAGGCCTATCACGACAAGCGCATGTACGCGAAGATCAAAGAACTGGATTGTACCCCGAGATTGGTCTGCGACGACGCCGACCTCTGCAAAGCCTCGGTTCGTCTCTGCCAACCACCCAGTCACCCCTCACTGCGAACTGTGCATTAGCGGAAGCCGTGCTGTGCATATACTCGGTGTACCGCAATGTCCTGCATGTATACTACCTATTCTGTGCGTATGTACGTACGGGTGTCTATGTACAGTATCAGTAGCGGATGCAGTGGGGGGGGATGCTCAACGCCCGAGTACTCGGATGTTGACGCTTTAACACCTATTACATTACCTACATTGTATGCAATAGTGGTGCATTACATGTACCTGCATGTATCATTACTCACAAGCATTGGCCAGGAAGTCGCTGCGGTGCGTTGCGTCGTCGCTACGGATCTCATCGACCTGGGATTGACTCAATGCGCAGTGAAGCAGGTATTGGTGACGAACAATAACTATCGCGGGTGCCTGCGTGCGTGCGTGCGTGCGTGCGTGCGTGCGTGCGTGCGTGCGTGCGTGCGTGCGTGCGAGCGTGCGTGCGTGCGTGCGTGCGTGCGTGCGGGCGGGCGTTCGTGCCTGCGGGCGTGCGTGCGTTCGTGCGTGCGTGCGTGCGTGCGTGCGTGCGTGCGTGCGTGCGTGCGTTCGTGCTTGCGTGCGTGCGCGCGTGCTTGCGTGTGTGCGTGCGTGCGTGCGTGCGTGCGTGCGTGCGGGCGGGCGTGCGTGCGTGCGTGCGTGCGTGCGTGCGTGCGTGCGTGCGTGCGTGCGTGCGTGAGTGCGTGCGTGCGTGTGAGCGTGCGTGCGTGCGAGCGTGCGTGAGTGCGTGCGGGCGGGCGGGGGGGCGTGCGTGCGTGCGTGCGTGCGTGCGTGCGTGCGTGCGTGCGTGCGTTTGTGCTTGCGTGCGTGCGCGCGTGCTTGCGTGTGTGCGTGCGTGCGTGCGTGCGTGCGTGCGTGCGGTCGTGCGTGCGTGAGTGCGTGCGTGCGTGCGTGCGTGCGTGCGTTCGTGCGTGCGTGCGTGCGGGCGTGCGTGCGTGCGTGCGTGCGTGCGTGCGTGCGGGCGTGCGTGCGTGCGTGCGTGCTTGCGTGCGTGCGTGCGTGCGTGCGTGCGAGCGAGCGTGCGTGCGCGCGTGCGTGCGCGCGGGCGTGCGCGCGTGCGCGCGGGCGGGCGTGCGTGCGTGCGTGCGTGCGTGCGTGCGTGCGTGCGTGCGTGCGTGCGTTCGTGCGTGCGTGCGTGCGTGCGTGCATGCGTGCGTGCGTGCGTGCGTGCGTGCGTGCGTGCGTGCGTGCGTGCGGGCGTGCGGGCGTGCGTGCGTGCGTGCGTGCGTGCGTGCCTGTGTGCGTGCGTACTTGGTACCATGTGAGGAAATATATGTACATACTTATGGACGACTGAACAATTCAGTTTGGTCGCGAATACCGTAAATCCTCCAATACACCCCCCCCCCCCTCCAATAGTGCCCCCGGGTACGGCAAGGTTGAAATAATAGAGCCCCCCCCCCTTCCCATAGTGCCCCATAGGGTAAGGGGTATGTTGTGCCAGGTGCCTTTTATGGGCAAAAATATAGTGGTAGGTACATTTATATCGTGTATACACACTACTACTAAACTAACCAATAATAATGCGTATCAGCAACTATTAGTTAGCGGTAAATCAATCATTAAATGTGGCAAAAGTGATCACAATCACCGAAAAATCGGCAATTTTGACAGCGAAACTAGCATTACCATACCACTCAAAATTTTTAGGTTGAAAAGAAATGTCCACAGTTGGGACGGTATGGAGGATTCTACCAGCAAGTCTGCGTCGACTTAGTGGGTGAATCGAACTTTGTCGCCCGCATCTTTCCATACATCTACCGCGTCTGCAACGTGGGATCGGACGGCGACGTACTCCCACAGACGGACATCTGCTCCAAAGACCCCTTCTATGGCTGCAACACCGGCTATGGCGTCGCCAAGCAGTTAGGCTATTGCCGGCGCAGATAAAGTTGACCGTTTGAGTTGATAGCGCACCCCCCCCCCCCCTTACGATAAGCGTCCCAATGTAGTTATAGAGTGTTTTTTAAAAAAAAAACACACTTTTTGACACCACGACACACCACAAGGCCGTAAACAATCACGAAGATCGGGCGGGTTTTACGACGCATCGCCCCTTCGTACCTCGTTCGCTGGCTTACCGTCCTTCGTATACAGTATTATTGTGTCGGTGCTCGCATCAATGAAAAACGTTGATTGATTGATTAAGCCGAGACAAAGTTAGCGTCCCATCACTCGAGATAACAAAAAGTTCCAACGAAGAACATGGTGTGGCCAAAAAACCACTCCCTGTACAATGTAAAGCGACGAGTCACCCTTGTTGGTAAGGCAAATCAATAAACTTGGCAGCGAGGCAGGGTGGCCGAGGGGTCGAAGGCGCTGCGCTCAAGACGCGGTACATCCAACGTGGGTTCGAATTCTACCCCTGGCAATCACTTTTCACGAAACAACACACGGGAGTGAGTGTTGTCGATTCAGCACGCCCCCCCCCCACCAGTGTCTGCAATTTGTTTTCAGGTTGCAAAAGCGGTTCGGAGAGTTTGTGTAGCTTGCTTGCGTCGGTCTCCCCAAAAGACGAGGCCTCCGGCATCGGTCTCGTGTAAATTGCAACGACACCACCAGTGTGTCATTTGTCTGTGGGCTGATTTTAGTCAAACGCCTAGTGTAAATCCGCTCCGAACTGTTCAAATTACCAATCACAGCGGAAGTGCTCGCTCACCCGTAAACCCTATGATTAGCTCCTTGGGGGCTAATTGTTTCGTTCAAGCTCTAGGAGATTGTATACTTATAAGGGGGGGGGGGGGGGGGGGGCTAATCATAGGGGCTTACACCGTAAGTCCTCCAATAGTGCCCCTGGGGCACTATTTTTCCAACCTCTCCTTACCCGCGGGCACTATTAAAGGGGGGCTTCTATTATTTCAACCTAAAAATTTTGAATGGTAATGCTAGTTTCGGTGTCAAAATTGCCGATTTTTCGGTGACTTTGATCACTTTTGCCACATTTAATGGTTGATTTACCGTTAATAGTTGCTGAAACGTACTATTATTGGTTAGTAGTAGTGTGTATACACGATGTAAATGTACCTACCACTATATTTTTGCCAATAAAAGGCACATGGCACAACATACCCCTTACCCCCGGGGGCACTATGGGCGGGGGGGGGGTCTGTTATTTTAACCTTGCCATACCCGGGGGCACTATTGGAGGGGGTGTACCCGGTGTATTGGAGGATTTGCGGTAAACTGGAAGTGTCGATGTGTGGAAGGTTTGTGGGCGAAAAGGCGCGTGGAGGCGATATTTAAGGGGAAAAGACGCTGCGCACACACGTTGGTAAAATACATACACCTAGACATGGAAAATTTCGCCTTTCAGACGATGGTCCATTTAGGGAGGGAGTGTAATTATAGGGGGGGGGGGCTTATTAACTCAAAGTGGTCTTACTTAGGAGGGTGTATAATTGTAGGGGGCTAATTATAGGGGGCTAATTATAGGGTTTACGGTATGTGTGCCGTGTGTCTTGGAGAAGTTGCCAGGTTTTATAGGAGAGGGTCACACATAATGTAAGTCATCTCAGGCCATCATCATCATTTTGTATGCCATCATGTAAGTCATCATTTTTTGTGCAACGGCCCAAAGGTCAACTTGTGGTGGTGCGTCTCGTTGATTGGTTGGTTGCTGAATCGACGCGCATACCTAGGAGTCAGGATTAATGAAAATAAAACGAAGGCGAGTCGCATTGAGTCACTGTGCATTGTTCGCTATTAGTAGTACCATTTCAAGTCTTTTGGAAGTTTTTATTGAGAGAATCCGGATTATTTGAACAAAGCTATTGTAGTATATATCACATATTAGGGTTGTACGCTGACGCGTACACCCTGATATGTTCGCTATTAGTAGTACCATTTCAAGTCTTTTGGAAGTTTTTATTGAGAGAATCCGGATTATTTGAACAAAGCTATTGTAGTATATATATAGGTAGATACCAAATCCATAAAGTTTTGCTTTACGATTCTAAAGCAGCTACTATACTGTTTTAAATGGCCGGTCTCTGGCGCAAACTGTTGAATAAAAAGACCAAGAAAGAAGCGCACTTGGCACAGGGACACATCCTGGACAATTACGAGGTGCGTAGGACGTTCCGCCTAGTATTTTTATATTTGACGTACCGCTACATACCGTAAATCCTCCAATAGAAGCCCCCCTCCAATAGTGCCTCCCCCTCCAATAGTGCCTCCCCCTCCAATAGTGCCTCCCCCTCTAATAGTGCCCCCGGGTACGGCAAGGTTGAAAGTATAGAGCCCCCCTCTAATAGTGCCCTGGGGGTAAGGGGTATCCTATGCCATGCGCCTTTATGGGCAAAAATAAAGTGGTAGGTACATTTATATCGTGTATACACAGTACTACTAACCAATAATAGACGTTTTAGCAACTATTAACGGTAAATCAACCATTAAATGTGGAAAACGTTATGAAAATCACCGAAAAATAGGCAGTTTTGACAGCGAGATTAGCACTACCATTCAAAATGTTTAGGTTGAAAGTATAGAAGCCCCCCTCCAATAGTGCCCCCCTCTCCAATACTGCCCCCGGGTAAGGAGAGGTTGAAGGAATACTGCCCCGGGGGCACTATTGGAGGATTTACGGTATACAGGGTGGCCCAGGGGCTCGGAGTCGACTTTGATCGCTCGCCACTCGCTTCCTTGTTGGCCAATCTTCTTGAAATTTTGACATGTTATACCTTAAACCTTTATTTAGATACGTGCTAAGTTTCAGCCATTTTCCCCTTCGTGAGAAAAAGTTTTGGTTTTGTGTTGCTGTTGAGGACGAAGGTGTGGGACGAGATCTCTGACTGGCCCGACCTTGACGCTGCTGTCTTCCAACACGACGGCGCTCCTGCCCACTGGGCTCGGCCGGTTAAGGAGTGGTTGAATTCAGCGTTTCCCAAATCCCAACCGTTTGCTAGGCCGCGGCGGAGCGTTTGACTGGCAGCCAAGGTCGCCGGATCTCACGCCAGTCGATTTCTCGGTATGGGGGATCGTCAAAGACATTTTACTCTCAGCGCTCCACAAGCGTCGAAGAGTTGAAAGACGCGATAGAAAACGCGTTTGCCCACCTAGACGCTGACTTCTGCCTGAAAATTTGCCGCTCCGTCGCAGACCGCTGTGAGAAATGCATCGCTGTGGATGGCGGCCACTTCGAAAACCGTTGATTTTGTGTAGACGCAAATAAAAGTTTATTCGTTTGGCCGATTTGGCTGAAACTTTGCACGTATCTAAATAAAGGTTTAAGGTATAACATGTCAAAATTTCAAGAAGATTGGCCAACATGGAAGCGAGTGGCGAGCGATCAAAATCGACTCCGAGCCCCTGGGCCACCCTGTATATTCGGTTACTAGGCAATATTTTAGATTGTCCGAGAACCTGGGGCGAGGCGGGTTCGGGGCTGTTTACGAGGTGGAGGCGCGCAAGCTCAAGACGGCCGACGGCGGCGTCCGCATTCCCAAGGGGTTCGTTGGCAGCCCGCCCGCCTCAAAGGGGTGCGAAGAAACGCTCGACTTGCAGCGCGCGAGACTGGCGCTCAAGGTCGCGCTCTCCGGCAACAAGGAGGCGCAGAAGGCGCTGAACCGCGAGCTGGAGGCGCTGCAGGCGCTGCGCAGGCGCCGCCTCGACGCCCTCTCCCAGGGTCTACTCGACTCCGGCTGCGCGGCCGGCCTCCGCTTCCAAGTCGGCCGCCTCCTGGGCCCGGACTTGGCGGTCTTGAAGCGGCGCGCGGTGCCGCCCAGCAAGCAAGTGCCGCAAGAGGACTGTCTCGTCATCGCCAGTCGTCTCGTGGCAGCGGTTCAGGTGGGGAGGAGCTTGCCGTTTGCACGACCCTCGCCGGCCCGCTTCCAGTCGCTGCACGAGGTGGGCTTCGTCCACCGCGACACGTGACCCCCTCCAACTTCGTCTGCGGCGTCGGTCGAGCAGCCAATCAGATCCACTTGATTGACTACGGACTCGCGAGAAAAGTCGTCGACGACCGGGGCAATTTGAAGAGGCAGCGCGGCCGGCGGCGCTACATGAAGGGCACCGCGACGTTCATGACTGCCGAAGTCATGCGGGCGTCGGCCCGAGCAAGAAGGACGACCTCATCAGTACCTTCTTCGTGCTCGTCGACTTGTCGCGGGGCCTGCCTTGGAACCTCCAGCACGTGCCTCGCTCGGAGCTGCGCCACTTCAAGGAGCACATGAGTGTCGAGGTGCTTTGCTTTTGACACAACCGCGCCGCCACAGCACAAAAACGATCACAAAAATCGGACGGGTGTCAGCAGTGTACCACAGCGGCGTTCTGCACCCGCGCGCGAGGGAAGGTGGGCCGCTCCCCTGGCACGGATTTTGCACCAATGCTCCGGCCGGAGCCGCTTTGCGCCGTGAGCCATGAGAGCGTTCATCCTTCCACTGCCCAAGGGAATTAGCGACTCAGCGAGTCGGAGGCATACGGAGCGATACGGAGGCGATACGGAGGCAGACTCAGCAGGTCGGAGGCGTACCAACGTATGCACCTTTCCACGATTTTTAGCAGCTCCAACGTAATTATTTCTCGCTTCAATTTTTGCATTTTTGTGAGAAATCTCATTGTAACTAGACTTCGACAACACCGAGAAATTTTTAGCAAAAAAAAAAACGGGCGAGCACTTTGCTATTAGATCGTTGCCGTAGTAGTTTGATCGATTACTGTAGAGAGCACGTACAAACTAGCACTGCTCGATTCTAACATGATAGCTGGCTTTTGTCCACTGTTCGCTGCTAACGAAGTATAAACCGGCCTTTACCAAAACAATACAACATGAGCACCGCATGCGGAAGCAAACACACGTGTCATCCATCAAGAGCATCCTGTGGTTTTTGTTTAGTTCATTCGCGCCAGTTATGGCGGTGCGCCTCAGCTGTCAGTGATAGTGATAAGTGACAAGTGTTCATTGCGCTGCGAAAAGTTATGGCGCATCGGTCGTTCTTCCAAACTTATAATGGCCTATATATATATATATAATTTACCTATATATAATTTTCTGAATAAAAATATATAGAAAAAATCGGGCTGCATTTTTTTACGTGCATCTTTTTTAACAAGATCTTCCGCGTCTTTTTAAGCGTAACCACCGTTCCACAGATGGTGGTATTTGACAGACAACAGCAGCGTTGGTGCCACGAAACCATGACAGAGCTGCAACGCATCTGGTTTTTCAACCCAGTTGCAACGCGTTGGTTTTTCAATGTCGCGCTGCATTTGCAACGCATTTTCCAAAATTTTGAGAAGGCTCAACACGAGCGTATACGCAAGGCCGATTTTGATACAAACCTTCTCAGTAGGGTTATAAACCGAAGTTCAAACATTCGTTAAACTTAGTCTTCCGTTCGTAAAACATTAGTTGGATGGGTTTGGTAACGCTGGGTCATTCTAGGCACAAACGTCTACCAGCAGGCGACCCTTACGATCGCATTGTCTCGCTGCATAGGCGACGCCTAGCGCATGCCGCGTAAAACGTCGCGCAGATTCGATTGCCACCAGGAGCTACTGTAGTCTTGCTTTCTGTCTTGTCTTGCGACATGCTGTCAGGGGTTTGACGTCGTGCAACTCGAGCCGGGAATTGGTGGTGAACCGAACTGCCTGATGTCAAAACGCCTGACGTCTGATTAATTCTAACGGGGAAATCACTGAGTCTATTATTTGAAAAAGCTCTGTGATGAATGTGGCATATATATTGAGAACGACAGAATTACTATACATGGAAATGCAGTCTTCACACCCACAAATGACACGGTGGATCAAATACTGGAAAAACACAAACGTCTCATGAGCACATACGGTGTAAAACCTGAAAATAGAAACGTTCTGCCTATACTTTTTGCCAACCCGAAATTACACAAAAGACCACCAGCATTCAGAGCTATCGTGGCAGCCAGACAATCCAGTTTAAAACCACTTGAGAAACTGTGCAAACACTACCTAAGTCACTACGCTTTGCACTTTAAGCGGTACTGTGCGATGATAGCCAACAGAAATGGACAAACTCGTTACGTCTCAGTAAAAAGCTCATTTGAGGTTGTTGAGCAGCTGCGCACAATGACCTACGTGAAGCGTATATACAGCGGTGATTTTTCAGCATTGTACCCCTCACTGAAACACGACACAATTATGAGTGGCATTAATGGTATAATTGACCTATGCCACAAAAATGCCAAAAGCGACTACCTGTACAGAAAGGGCGAACAAATACAATATGCTAGACAAGGTGCCGGCGCAAATACCCTGCACAAAAACGAAATAAAACAGCTATGCAAGGAAATACTACAAAATTCGTACATGGTATTTGCTAACACCAAATTCAAAACAATAAAGGGATGCCCACAAGGTGGCGCTACCAGCTGTGACATGGCTGATCTCTGTTTGAGCTGGTTCGAATTTACATGGCTGAGTCGTTACAGACTACGTACAAACCAAGCAAACCAAGCGATCTTTCGGTATGTGGATGACCTGCTAGTTATAAACATTGAAGACTTTCAGACGTTAGCTAAAGATATCTATCCTAATGAACTGCAATTAAACGACACAACAGTTTCAAACCAGCTGACACATTACCTTGATGTCACGGTGCACCTAGCTAACTGCAGTCTAAGTACTACAGTATACAATAAAACTGATGATTACACCTTCAACATCACTCGATTTTTCAAAAGCTCGAGCAATGTACCTATGAACATGCCATATGGCGTACTTAAAGGTCAAATTATACGCATAATTAGGCTGACTAGAGACGAATCAGACTTCATTAGAAGAATACAATGTATCATCAATGAGTACAAAAATAACGGTTTCGAAGAAAACAGAATTTTGAAAACCATTATGTCAGTACTACACAATTATGAATATAAAATTAAATGCATGATACCAAACTTCAAGAAGAAGCGCATGATTAATTCTATGTTGAACAACTAAGTTCATATGACGGTTAAATCGGCAAATACAGTACATACGATGCAAAGAACGCACAGAACTACAACGACACGTCTAATGCAAGTGCACGATTTAATAATTCACGGTTTTAAATTCAACAATTCGCTACAAGTTTATAGAAATATTTATGGAATAACGCAAGCTACAGGAAATATTTCAAAAATTAAATTATGGCAGAGAATACGACTACTGACGCGGAATTTCAAGCGCGGTTTGTTGACAAGGTGGTTTCTTTTTCTCACTTTATGTGGTCTGAAGACCCATGATGAGTCTATGAAATAATTGCACGATATAAAGGGGACGCGTCGTTTCTGACGAGCCTCGCGCGTCTCTCGGGTGTCAAGCGGTGGAGGCGAAACACCCACATTTGCAGACAGTACCATACAAAAATAAAAATTTAATTTTTCTGTAAATAAATCTGTACATTTTCCTTGAATTTACAAAAATACATATAATTTCTATCAATCGATTCAATGGACGTGCGAGCGAGTGCTTACGTTGACTCGACAGGGGACAAAAAAAGCGCCTAGTAATTGGTTTCAAAATGGTCTGGTGAAGGCAGGATGGCACCCTTCCCATTGGGGACACAGCTTCTTCATTCGCCTTATGGTCTTGGGAGCGCTTTGGTTACCATAATAAATTTGCACCATTGGAATACAGGTTAGAATACAGGGTGCTATTTTGAGATCGAGTGTCACTAATGGCGGCTAATAGCGATCAATAACGTGACATTAATAATACGAATAAACAATACGATGAGTACATTAAAACTGCAATAAATAAATAAATTGCGAGATGCCTCAAAAGTCACCATGCCTTAGCAACCATTAAGCACGTTAACATTTGTTTGACACACCGTCATAAACGTCAATTACTGTCAAACTTGTCAGCGAAGCTAAACGAATTTTTGGCAAATCAAAATGCATGAATTATAACATGCGTCACAGCCAATCGTTGCATGTAGTGGCTCCGTCTATGCTGACATGATGAGGTGTCGAAACAAGGGATAGTATTCAACATCGACTGCGTTTGCAACTGCAGGGATGCCTGCCGTGATGTCGCGACACTCTAATTCACGGGGTGACACTTTTTTGATGGGTGACGTCAGGCCAAGGTATGCCGGAAGGAACACGTCGACCTTTCAATTGGGCCGAAAGTAAAAAAAGAACTGAATTCAACCTTGCTTTGCCTGGGGCACGATTGGGGACCGGGAAAAGTGTCAAAGCGACAGCCTCCAAATTTAAAGTGTATGTACACTGTAGATCAGATTAAAGATTTGGCACTGCTTTGTGCTTTGTGTCAACTTTTGGGAAAATTCAGACTTTTCGGACACATCATAGAGGAGACGTAGCTGCAATGCAAAGTGCCAGAGACGATGCGTTTGTCGTACTAGAAATTAACTGCAGCCCCTTTTGGTTCCCACTCTAGAAGGACGGGACGGGATGAGGAGACCCCCCGCCGCAGCGGCGCCGCGCGCTTCCCGCCGTCCCTCCCTTCCTATCGCGACGCGCGGCGCCTCCCTCCCTCCCCTTCTGCGCGCGCGACCCACGGCCACACGCTAACAACGCCGTCTCACCGCAGCCCAGTGTACCAAATAGACCACGTGCTGTCGTTGGGACCCAATCTCCAGCATAAGCGAACGCACAAACGCGCACTGTTCATAACTCATAGCACAGCAGCATAGCACATGCTATTGGAGCTGTTTGTCATAGTCAGCGGCAGAACTACATAAAAAGAATTCCATTTTTTTTAATATTTTTTAAATGCTGATGATACAATAATGAATAATGATACAACGCGATCACTGGAGTGGAGTCAGTGTAGCACAAATAAAAGTTATTAACTAAAAATATTACTAATTAAAAACAATGATCATAAAATAAAAAGATAAATCTTGATGAAATAGTGACTTGAGGGAAGCCGCTGTGTTTCTGCGGACTCTATGGAGCCGACCTTTTAAACGAGTTTTTTTTTGACAAAAATAGCCGAACTCCGAATGCACTAATGTGGCGCGGTATCACGGTAAGTAACTAGTAGTCAGACTCGAAATGTCTGCGATCTCAGCATGAGAATACTTCGAAATGGCCAAATTTTCGACGCACTTTCGGCGCACTTTTTAGGTTGAAAACTTTTTATAGTTATGTATTTGAATGTGTGCCGCTGAGGGTTGCACATTTGCCTGCCGCGCCAATGCAGAGAGTGAAATGGCTGTTTTTGGTTTGATGCAGCTTTGCGTTTTTGATGTACACCCTTCCGAAATGTAATCCTGCCTACGCTATGGAATTAAATTTTTTCTGTGCCGTTCAGCCAGACCCGTCGTTGACGTGCAACGGTTGACTCAGGCGCAGCTATACGCTAGAGTCTGGCAGAAGGGGAGGGAGGCCGCCGCGCGTCGCGATAGGAAGGGAGGGACGGCGGGAAGCGCGCGGCGCCGCTGCGGCGGGGGGTCTCCTGATCCCGTCCCGTCCTTCTAGAGTGGGAACCAAAAGGGGCTGCAGTTAATTTCTAGTGTTTGTCGTCAGGTTGACCCCACACACGATCGCGCTCACTTCTGCATGCACAGTGAGTCAACGCGGCACAAAAACGTGTTGCGTGGGCTCTATGACGCGGTGCGATAACATATGCGTTCTGCCCGACGCTTTGAATAGCGGAGTGACTGTTGAAAGCACTACTACCGTACAAATTGAAGAAGCCATTTTGGCTAGTGCGATTGATTTACAGTTGCAGTTCATCGCTACCTCATCTCACGCATCTGTTTTGTGGTCTTTATATGTCGCTTTGGGCGTAGTCTCGTCTCGCCATTCGACATTTCCCAACCATTCCCTAATCAATACCATTTTTTACCCAGCTCGCCTATTCCATTTCTTACGGTAGCGCACAACTTTCCGGGAGTTTTCCTAAAGGAATAAGAGGGTCAAGAACGGGAAAAGGAAAAAGAAGGGGAAAGAAGGTCGTGTAATGGCCTAAGCAAGTCTAAGCAAGGCATAATACTGAGCCTAAGAATAATCCTAAGTCTATGCCAAAGCCTAAGCCTATGCCTAAGCAAAGCCTAAAACTAATAAAATGATATATTTTGGGATATAATTAGGATTTGCAGGCTAAGCAAAGCCTAACCATAAGCCATGCCTAAGCCTAAGCATAAGCAAGGTATAAGCCTAAGCTTCAGCTGAGCCTAAACAAGGTCTAAAACTTAAGAAAAGTCTTCTTTCCCCTTTAGAAGTAAGCCACTTTCCTCTAACCATTACGAGTTCCAAGAACAAGAATTCGCCCTTTTCTCCCCCTGAAATTCTGAGAATGACCACCGTCTTCGTGAACGGGGGTCCGTCGGGCTCGGGCGAGGGGGCCCAGGCCCCTGGCGGGCCGGGCAAGGGCCTGAGGGCCGCGCCCCGGCCCCCGGTCACCTATTTTCGGCACCAAAAACCCTCGGAGCAGCCCTCCCAGCCCTGGTTCCATGGTCAGCTCAGCAGAGGTGACACAGAACGCCTATTGAAGGACCAAAGGGATGGAACCTTTCTGATTCGAGAGAGCCAAAATTACCCAGGCGACTATACGCTCTGTCTGGCCTGCAATGGCCAGGTGGAGCACTATAGGTGAGCCTAAAAAGGCCTAAAACGCCTAAGTGCTAGCCTTGATGCTAGGCGTGTTGTTGAAACTAAAGCTTTCTCCTGATAGCATCGGATAGCGCTCCGAATTGAAATCGAGCAGTTATTGGAGCGAATTAATTAATTTGCGCTTTTTTGAGAAACGTGAAAATACTGCTGTTTTTTTTTAGAATTTACAAGGGCGAAAGCAGTCTGTTGACTTGCGACGACGAGACGCTGTTTGAAAATCTCGTCGGTCTCGTGAGGGTGTGTAGTTCCGAATTTAATTGACTATCTTTTATATTGTCAACCTATCGAATAAAAAATCCTCCTAAATAAATTCACGTATTTTTTTCCTTTTCTCTAGCACTACAAGCAAGATTCGGACGGCTTGTGTCATCGGCTAGTCAGCCCCCTGCTAGCTAGCCACGCGCTAGGCGCCATGGAAGCTCCGGATATTAGCAAGACCGCCCAAGCTTTCCGCGAGGCCGGCTGGACCATTGACAGTCGAGATTTGGCGATGATCGACCATGTTTTGGGACACGGAGAATTTGGGGGTGCGTGCGTGCGTGCGTGCGTGCGTCTTTCCCACCGTGTGTGTGCGTGCCTGTACCATGTACGGGTGTACGTGGAAAAGAAATGTCGCCCCCCCCCCCCCCTCTAAAATTAACCCCCCCCCCCTTTCCCACTCATATCATAATTTGCCTTCCCACAGTTGGCTCCCGCCCCTCACCAGACAATTTTTTAGTGAGCGCGCGCGTGCGTGCGTGCGTGTACGGGTGTGCGACTGGCACGCACCAAGTGTGGGAAAACGCGTTGGTGTGTGCCTCTCTCTTCTCTCTGAAATTACCCCCCCCCCCCTTAATGTGTCCTTCCACAGTGTATTGTACATTATTGCGTACGTTTTCAGACGTGCTACTCGCGAAGTACAAGGACAAGCAAGTGGCCGTCAAACGGTTGAATTACAGCAGTGGCATGGCCGAGCACATTCTGGAGGAAGCGTCCTTTATGACGTCAGCGGCGCACGCACGCACGCACGCACGCACGCACGCACCGGCACGCACGCACGCACGCACGCACGCACGCACGCACGCACGCGCGCACCAGCACGCACAGACTCTTGTGGACAGACAGACGTACACGCACGCACCGACTCTGTTGGTTTCTTCAGCCACATGTATCACGAGAATTTGGTGGAGCTAATTGGCATTGTCTTGGAGGCGCCCGACAACCTCTGTATCGCCACTGAATTTATGGCCAATGGCAATTTGGTCGACTATTTGAGGTCCAGAGGTCGTCAGGCCGTGCCGGTGGACCAACTGCTGCACTTCGCCTGGTATGGAGCCTAAAAAGATCTAATTAGTGGGACCTAATCGAGACCTATTCGCAGCCGCAGCCTATAAGCGGATAGCATTTATTTATGAAATACTCGAAATTCCAGCGACATTACTCGAGGCATGGCGCACTTGGAGACGAAAAAACTGGTGCACAGAGACTTGGCCGCCAGGAACGTGTTGTTGGCCGAAAATCTTATGGCGAAAGTGTCGGATTTTGGGCTGGGAAAAATGGAATTTGTACGCACGGCCAAACAAGACACCGCTGGCAAATTCCCCATCAAATGGACCGCCCCCGAAGCGCTTAGACAGAGCGTGAGTGCGTGCGTGCGTCTGTGTGTGTGTGTGTGTGCGTGCGTGCGTGCGTGTGTGCATGTGTGTGTGCGTGCGTGCGTGCATGTGTGTGTGCGTTTTGTTTGTTTTTGTTTTTTTTTTTTTTTTGAGGCGCGGTGTGCGGGAGGGCAGGAGGGAAGAAGGGGGGCGCAGAGCGAGCGAGCGAATCTTGGTCCCACGTGGGTCACAACAAAAGGGGAAAAAATGCCCACGGTAAGGAAGGAAAAAACCAGGGGGGGAGGGGGGGGGACCCCCCCCCACTATTTTCGTTTAAACGGGGGGGGACATGGCTAGGTGACACCAAAAAGGTGATTTTATAACCTAACCATTTGATTTTATAACCTAACCATTATGTGCATGTGTGTGTGTGTGCGTGCGTGCATGTGTATGTGTGTGCGTGCGTGCGTGCATGTGTGTGCGTGCGTGCATGTGTGTGCGTGCGTGCATGTGTGTGCGTGCGTGCATGTGTGCGTGCGCTCGCGTGCAACCCCTTGAAGCATAAGTAGGTCTTCAGGCTCAACGAGTTACGCGTTTAGGTGTTTACAACCAAAAGTGACGTCTGGTCCTTTGGCATCGTCTTGTGGGAGATTTGGTCCTTCGGCAGAGTGCCCTACCCCAGAATCGTGAGTTCGCTTTTGCCTCGACCCAGCCTAAGATTTGTAGGACCTGAGCTGCACAGCCTGAACAGGGGTCGATTTTTCCTCAACGCACGCCAGACGGGTGTGCAGTACTCTCACGCGCAATCAAAGAAAAGCAAACTCGAGTTCCGCCTAAAAACAGACCTAGTTTGTCAGACCTAACCGGACCTAACTTTCAGCCTATCCAAGACGTTGTCCGCCACGTGGAGAAAGGCTACCGCATGGAGGCGCCCGAAGGCTGTCCCAAGGCCATCTCGGACCTAATGAGGTCCTGCTGGGCGTTTCGACCTGAAGAAAGGCCTACTTTTGCCAGCCTAATCGGCCTAATTGAGCAGGCCCTACCGTCGGGCGCGTCCCGTCCCCTGACCGCCTCTTCCTCTCCCCAACTGCCCGAAAGGCACTTTTCGGCCTTAAAATTGTGACTTTTAAATTTAAAAAAGTTCAGTTTTAAAATTTAAAAATTTGTTTGAAGCGATTTAAAAGAGTGCCAGATGATGGAGGCCTTGACAGAGGCATGGATGGCATTGCCTAAGTGGAACCAAAGGGCATCGAGAGTTGTTTGTGTCTATTTTTTTTGGTGAATGTGTGTAAAAATATGTATTTTGTTCACGGTGTTTTTTTCGGAGCGTAGTAAGATTATCCAAGTAAGACTGCATTCTTGTTGAAACCTTTGTGGCGTTGCTGTGTTGCTTTTTGTCGCACTTTTCTAGTGTTTCTGAGTCTTTTTGTTTTAATTGCGGCCATGCGACAGTTACGCAATTGGGAGTATCCAAAAATGTTTCAGTTCACTTGCTTCCGCCGTTGAATCGAGTCATCGCGTTAGGTCCTCACTGAGGCCTTTTTGGTTAGGTCTTGTCGCGCGCTTCAGGCTTTTTTCTCCGTGTAATCCCCTACGCACGTGCTCGGCATATATCCGTGTACATACATACACAACACGTGTGCTATACGCGTCTTCCGACAGTTAGTCCGTGCGTTCCAGTACGCGTATGCGTACCATACCTGTAACTAGGGGGTTACCACCTAACTAACTAACTAACACCTAACTAACACCTAACTAACTACGGGGGGGGGGGAGGGAGAGTGGGGGGGGGGGGACCCCCCCCTCCCCCCCCCCCCCCCCCCTCTTCAGAAATTTTCCAAGAGATTTTCACCATGTCTAACACGACAAAAGTGGCTCAATGTTGGCGCTTTCCAGTGTTATAAGGACCATAAAACAGCTACATCAACACTATTAGGAGCCTATTTTGACTAAATAGGACCAGTATCATTAAAAAATGGCCAGCTACCCTTCAGTTACAGGTACGCACAGACGGACGAACATACGTACTCGGCTAGGAGTGCTGACTCGCGTCTGGTTGTGCGCTAACGTATTCGTGTGGGGAATAAAGCGTTTTTTAGTGGGAAATTAATTTTATATTTTTAGATGTATATCGCTGCGTGTGCGTGCGTGCGTGGAGTCGTACCGTAGATGTAATTGGTCAGGCCTAGGATTAGGGGGGGGGGAATGGTGTTTTGGTATCGAGAAGGGCGAAATTTACACCAAAATAGCGTCCGTTAAAATAGCGTTTTTGCGTCAAAACGACGCAAAAACGCCCACTTTTGTCATTTTTAAGCTTGTAGAAAAAACCTGGGGGTGTTTGACTGGGGGTCAACTGGTGGGTGCAATCCTGGGGGGGGGTGTTTGACTTGCGTATAGTACCCATACAGTAGCCCCAACCCAAAACCCAAAACCCACAACACACACACAAAAACCACAAAAAAAAAACCACCACCCACAAAAACAAACCCAACCCCCAAAAGGCACACAAGCAACATCCCATTACAGTAACTGGAAAAATGGTAACTTCCAAATTTGCTTACGGGACGGAATACTGTAGGCTGTCACTATGTCGTCAGAGCCGCATGTCAAGTACGTCTTTGAAAATGACGGCGTGGACACCGCCAGTTTTCGATCTTACGTCAATTTCAACCTAGCTACCACTGAGGTTTTTTTTTAACTTTTTTGTTGTTTTTAATTTTGCAATTAAGATGGAATTAAAATTTTAGGCTGATGAGAACGACGCTGAGCTGCTGTACGGCGACGACACGTTCTTGCCGGGTGTGAGATTTAGTCGTAAAAGTGGTAAAAACAAATAAACGTATTTGTGTTGGCTGCTCGTTTTTTGCACCTTCTGTGTCTAAAATAGAGAAAAATGCAAAAAAAAACAGCTAGCTTCATTTGGCTAGTTTTAAGCTACTTTACATGAGTCGCGCGTGTTTTTTTTTTCTTCACATTTTTCTTCTTAGAATTCGAACTGAAATCTATAAATTACCAGCAACAAAACAATCTTTAGGCGAGACAATAGCCAGCCAGTTCGACAAGGTCTTACTGTACTCGACATTTGGCGAAGAGCGCAATGCCATCATGGGCACGTTGTTCGCAACGAATTTCCGCGTCTGCTTTGCACCGCTGAGTACGCACCCTCAAGTCCGTGTTTGTCGGTTTGGATATTTGAGAGCTTTTGAGAGCATTTTTGTGAAATAAATAAGTATTTTCATTGGCGCACTGAAAGGTTTAGCACCGACGCGCACGCACGCACGCACGCGCGCACGACGCACGCACGCACGCACACACACACACACGCGTGCCCACGCATGGCGAACCCTCGTAAATAATTCCAAAACACAAAAAATTTGCATAACTACCGTAGGTGGTCTGCTCGCGGGGTACGAGCCGGCTGCTGAACGACCGCTACGACGTTGTGCTGTCGACAATCGACGAGATCTACTACTCCGTCACCGGTCAGTGCGTGCGTTCCAGTACGTGTGTGCGTCTCTCTGTCCGTCCGTGCGTCACATTTGCATACCGTACTGTGATTCAAGGTAGCAACTGTGATTCACAGGGGCACTGTTGGAGGGATTAGGGTTACATTTCAGTTTGTTTACACTACTGAATTGTTTCAGGATAGCGTTGATTTTTGCGAATTAACTTAATAAATCGCATTTTGTGACAGATTCGAAGCGTTACACTCTCATGAACGCGCCCCTCTCTGGGTTGCAGGCGATTTCCACTCTGAGGCTGGTACTCAAGGTAACTTTTTTGTTTTGTTTTGTTGTTTTATCCTATCCGTAATATATTTTTTATGCGAATTTATGTTAAAAGAGGATGGTATGACGTGTGCTGATTATGTGTGTTGAGATGTTGAGATGATGTCCATATGTTGAGATTCCGCACTTCAATTTTGATTCTGATGATAGATTCAGAATCCTCGTGAAATTCTGCGTCTCTTGAAGCTAAAATCATGCAATTTAAAGTTATAAAATGGTGTGAAATTATGGGTTAAAAAAATTCGATAATCGCAAAATTTGTGTTTTTTGCGTGTGGTTTACGCATCTTACATTTGCGCACCACGAAACTTACTTCAGCAGATAGCGCGGTTTTTTACGCGTCGAATGAGCTATGAACGAACAAAATTGGGGCACCCACATACATCGAAAAATGCGGTTAA
Source organism: Paralinhomoeus sp. GSCO2_6 (assembly GCA_030248085.1). Lineage (NCBI taxonomy): Eukaryota > Metazoa > Nematoda > Chromadorea > Monhysterida > Linhomoeidae > Paralinhomoeus > Paralinhomoeus sp. GSCO2_6. The sequence continues at coordinate 81,780 of JASAMY010000229.1, read as the reverse complement.
AGTTGCCAACTGCAGTACAGAGAAAGTTCAGTTTTAGGCCCATATGTTGAGATTCCGCGCATCAATTTTGATTCTGATGATACAGATTCGGAATCCTCGTGAAATTCTGCGTCTCCTGAAGCTAAAATCATGCAATTCAAAGTTACAAAATGCTGTGAAAATATGGGTTAAAAAAATGCGATAATCGCAAAATTTGTGTTTTTTCCGTGTGGTTTACGCATCTTACATTTGCGCACCACGAAACGTGCCCCCTGGATAGCGCGTTTCATTACGCGTCAAATGAACTATAAACGAACAAAATTCGGGCACCCACGTAGATAGAAAAATGCGTTTAAAGTTGCAGACTGCAGTACAAAGAAATTTCGCCTGAAAATAGAGCTGTCTGCATTTGCACCATAAACCCTCTGATTAGCCACCTGGGGCTAACTGTTTCAGTTGCACCGTAATAGGGGGACATATTGTCGGGGGTGGGGGCAGAATTTTAAAGGCTTGATGCGTGGGTGGCTTTGTTGCCAATGTCCACATTGCACATAGATGGATGTCGCACAAATGTGGGGACAGTCTCATACACTTTTACATACTTTCACATAGACCTACAAGGGACTGCATATGCATGCATGCCTATGCATCCCCCTACACTGAAAATAGTTGGCATTGGGACTGGATGATTGATGAAGGGGGAGGGGGGTAATTAGAGAGTTTACAATATGTGCAATGTGTCTAACAGTCTAACATCTTTCTACTTACAAATGCGCCGCGCGCACGTGTATATATATATATATATATGTGTGGGCAACAAGTAAACTCGCGAACCGCTTGACGCACGTGCACGCGCGATGGCACGATAGAATGCTCGCGACCCCGAGATGGTCATGGGTAAGGTCGATTTTTGATATGCAAATTTGTACCGTAGTTATAGCGCATTTTCAAATGTTGCAGCACACATTAACACTCCCAAACGAATTGCACATGGATGAATTGCATACCAAATAACTCGCCTCGACGTCACGAGTCATTTGCATGTGCTCCCGCATAATTATGCAAATGAATACTGTAGTTGTGGTACATTGTACATTTTACTGTACATTGTAGCTTGCCTAATTGGGAAACTTCCAGAACGCGTGCAGGCACGCACGCACGCACGCACGCACGAGCACGCACGCACGCACGCACGCACGTGCCCGCGCGCACGCACGCACGCACGCACGCACGCACGCACGTACGGGAGTTCGCACACGAACGCACGCACGCCAAGCGCGCACGCACCCACGCCAAGCACGCACGCGCGCACGCACGCATGTGCACGCATGCACGCACGCGCGCACGCACGCACGCACGCACGCACGCACGTGCACGCACGCACGCACGCGTGCACGCACGCACGCACGCCAAGCACGCACGCACGCGCGCACGCGCGCACGCACGCGCGCACGCACGCACGCACGCACGTGCACGCACGCATGCACGCACGCACGCGCGTACACGCACGCACGTACATGCGCGCACGCACGCGCGCACGTACATGCACGCACGCACGCACGCGCGTCCGCGCGCATGCGAGTGCACGCACGTGCACGTGTGCACGCACGTGCACGCACGCACGCACGCACGGGAGTGCACGCGGCACGCGCGTGCGTGCGCGTATGCGCGCGTGGGAGTGCGCGCGCGTGCGCGCGCGCGCGCCCGCGCAGAGGGGTCGCGCGCCCGTACGGGGGTGCGCGCGCGCGAGCACGTGCGCCGCATTCGCACTCACGCACGCACGCAGGCGCGCGCGCATGGGAGTGCACGCACGTGCACGCATGCACGCATGCAAGGGATCACGCGCACGCGCGCGCGCGCGCGCACACGCACACACGCATGTGTGCGCACGCACGCACGCACGCACGCACGCACGCGCGTACGCAAACATGGGAGTACACACGTACACACACACGCAAGCACGCACGCACGCACGCACGCACGCACGCGCACGCACGCACACACGCACGCACGAGCACGCACGCACGCACGCACGCACGCACGCACCGCGCACGCGCACGCACACACGCACGTGCACGCACGCGCGCACGCACGCGCACGCACGCCCAAGCACGCACGCGTGCGCGCGCGCGCGCGCGCGCGCACGCCAAGCACGCACGCGCGCACACACCGCGCACGCACGCACACGTGCACGCACGCACGCACGCACGTACACGCACACACGTACGTGCGCGCGCGTGCCGCGCGCGCACGTACATGCGCGCGCACGCACGCACGCACGCACGCGCGTACACACACCTGGAGTGTGCACAAGCGTGCCCGCGCGTGAGTGCACGTACACGCACGCGCGCGCGCACGGGAGTGCACGCACACACACACGCACCCACGCGAGTACGCGCACATGGGAGTGCACGCACGTGCACGCGCGCCGCGCACGCACGCACGGTAGTGCACGCGCCCGCCGCGCGCACGCACGCGCACGCGCGCGTACACACACACACACATGGGAGGCGCGCGTACACACGCACGCACGCGCGCGCGCGCGCAAGCGCGGGTGTGCGCGCGCGCGTGGGAGTGCGCGCACGTGCACGTGTGCGCGCACGTGCACGCACGCGCCGCGCGCGCGCGGGAGTGCACGCACGTGCACGCCCGCGCCGCGCGCACACGCACGCGCGCGTACGCACACATGGGAGTGCACGCACGCACGTGCGCGCGCACGCACGCACGCACGCACGCACGCACGGGGGTACGCCGCGCGTGGGGAGTGCGCGTACGTGCACGTATGCAGGCGCGTGCACGCACGCACGCACGCACACACGCACGCAAGCAAGGGAGTTGCGCGCACGCACACGGGAGTGCACCGCGCGCACGCACGCACACGCACGCACGCATGCACGCGCACGCGCACGCACAAAGGAGGACAGGCCGGACTGATGCCACCAACAGTCAACAGGGTCGATGCCCATCACAATCGACAAGAAAGCAGCAGTGAGGTTGGCGCCACGAACTGTCAACGGGGTGAACGCCCATCACGATCAACTGAGCAGCAGTGCAATTTGGCTCCACCAACTGTTAACAGGGTGAACGCCTATCGCAATCAACAGAGCAGCACAACGAATTTGGTGCCACCGACTGTCAACGGTGTGAACGCCGATCGCACAGCCTGCTTGCACAGCGTGTGATCACGTCGACCATCATATGCAAAATTAGTTGCTTTATTCCTTAACGTACACATGGCGGCCAAAGGCGGCACGCACCGGTAGGACTATGAATCTGGGCCTGCACCAATTGAGGCATCGATTTTACCTTTGCCTCACTGCTCTATGAAGCGCCCAACAACCAGCTTGTCTTGCGGGTGCTACATTCTATTTAGGCTAGGGACGCCGCAGCCATAGCAAAATATCCCAGCAAAAACAACCTTACTCACCACATTCTAAAGGAAAATCATTAGTTGTTGCCAAAAATGGTGACACAACAAGAACTATGCTCTTCAATTGTACAAAGGCGTTCTAAGCACAAATTGGAACATAACTACTAGATGCCCCACCAGTATGCTTCATCAGCACATGGATGTAGCATGCTATATACTGTATGCGCCTCTAATAGTAGAGAATAACACAACTTTTTCAGGATGATGCAACGTTTCCAGAACGCGAATAAATGTTTGCGAAGCACTGCAGGTTATATAGAAGAATCACCTGCACTTACAACGCAACTGGTTGAGCCTGCCACTGGTTCAGCTGCCAGCCACGACGAACTGAAATCTACTGAACTGTAGATCTGTGTTGATCTGTGTCGGTGTTGATCTGTGGGAGGGGCGGACCACTGAGAGAACCAACCTGTTGCGAAGAATTTGTTTGGACTTTTCACAGCACTGTCAGTGTATAGTTAGTGCTGATTATACCTGCTCAAGTTATACCTGTATGTGTGCTGTCACTGCATTGGTATGGTGTTTCATCCTGTAATGGCTTTGAACCCAATGTTGCTCACTACATAGAGTCAAAGAGCCACAATATGAAATTCCTTTCTACAAACCTTGGTTGAAGAACAGTGTGTCATCCTGTTTTGCGAATTCTAAAATTGTCCATGGCAGAATAAGTACACCTAGCAAATTCTGTTATTTGTCTATGGTTCATGCATGCCAACATACATACCATCGATCGAAACTCGTAAATCGTAGGCCATTGTAAATAAGACTGCATTCCATTGTTAGCTCAAAAGAAAACACGGCAAACCCTCGAATTACCCCCCCCCCCGCCCCTCCCTTCATCACTCATCCAGTCCCAATGCCAACTATTTTTAGTGTAGGGGGGGGTGCATAGGCATGCATGCATATGCAGTGCCTTGTAGGTCCACGTGAAAGTATGTAAAAGTGTATGAGACTGTCCCCACGTTTGTGCGACATCCATCTAGGTATGTGCAAAGTGGACATTGGCAACAAAGCCACCCACGCATCAAGCCCTTACAGTTCTGCCCCCACCCCGAAAATATGTGTCCCCCTATTACGGTGCAACTGAAACAGTTAGCCCCAGGCGGCTAATCAGAGGGTTTATGGTGCAAATGCAGACAGCTCTATTTCCAGGCGAAATTTCTTTGTACTGCAGTTGGCAAATTTAAACGCATTTTTCTATCTGCGTGGGTGCCCGAATTTTGTTCGTTTATAGCTCATTTGACGCGTAATGAAACGCGCTATCCACGGGGGCAGGTTTCGTGGTGCGCAAATGTAAAATGTGCAAACCACACAAAAAAACCCAGATTTTCTACCAATCGAATTTTTTAATGCATAATTTTACACTATTGCATAACCTTGATTTGCATGATTTTAGCTTCAGGAGACACAAGAATTTCACGAGGATTCCGAATCTATCATCAGAATCAAAATTGATGCGCGGAATCTCAACATATGGGCCAAAAACTGAACTTTCTTTGTACTGCAGTTGGCAACTTTAAACGCATTTTTCGATGTATGTGGGTGCCCGATTTTTGTTCGTTCATAGCTCATTCGACGCGTAATAAAACGCGCTATCCGCTGGAGTAAGTTTCGTGGTGCGCAAATGTAAGATGCGTAAACCACACAGCCGGAAAAAACACAAATTTTGCGATTATCGAATTTTTTTTAACCCATAATTTCACACCATTTTTTATCATTTTTAAATTGCATGATTTCAGTTTCAGGAGACGCAGAATTTCTCGAGGATTCTGAATATATCATCAGAATCAAAATTGAAGCGCGGAATCTCAACATATGGGCCAAAAACTGAAACTGCAAAAAGTGCTATCCATAAAATGGTTTTTTGCGCATAACAAAAGTTCAGGACTTAAAATGGAAATTCTGAGCTGATTTTCGGAATCCTCGCGAAATTCTGGTCTAGGTAGCCGATTTTCAGGACAATCGGAGAAGGTTTCGGGGATTTGGCCACATTGGGCCAGAATTGGTTGGTTTTTCAAAAAGCGTGTCTTAAATGACCATGATAATTTTAATTTTTTTTTGGTAAAAAAAGTACGGATATTGACCCTATTTAGGTAAAAATTAGCCAGTTTGTTTTGGCCTCAGCTATTTGAAATATTTTTGGTCCGGACAACCCCCTCTCCCAAAAAGGTGCCGTCCACCCCCCACCACACTCATCCAGCCAGACCCGTTTACGTGTATGGTGGGGAGGGGGGGCTGTATCTTAGAGCCGAATGCAGCTCATGTAATCGAGCGTTTTTCCATTTTAAACGGATCCAGCGAGTGTTTTGCAGTGATGTAGGGAGGGTGAAACGTTTTTGAACGGGCGTTGCCTTTATTGTTAATATCGATTTTTGAAACTAGAATGGACTTTTAGAGCTTCTCAGCGCCCAGGAGACCATCGCTCGTCTGGAGGCCCGGCTGCTGGAGGTGCAGCAGCGCAAGGACACCCTAGAGACGCAGGTAGCGACTTACGGTCCCCCGTTCGTTAGGTCTTGTAAGAAGATTAGGTCTTGTTCTGGGGAATGAGGTGCATGGGTGTCGAGCGGCTTGTGTGCTGCACGCACGTACGCACGGCACGGACGGTTTTGCCGCACCACGATCGACGACCGACACAGCGACGCACGCACGCACGCCGTGACTGGAGGACCGACACAGCGACGCACGCACGCACGCCCTGACTGGTGGACCGACTCAGAGAGGCTCGCTCTCACGCCCTGACTGGTGGACCGACACAGCGACGCACGCACGCACGCCCTGACTGGTGGACCGACACAGCGACGCACACACGCACGCCCTGACTGGTGGACCGACACAGCGACGCACGCACGCACGCCCTGACTGGTGGACCGACACAGCGACGCACGCACGCCCTTACTGATGGACCGACACAGTGACGCACGCACGCACGCCCTGACTGGTGGACCGACACAGCGACGCACACACGCACGCCCTGACTGGTGGACCGACACCGCGACGCACGCACGCACGCCCTGACTGGTGGACCGACACAGCGACGCACTCACGCACGCCCTGACTGGTGGACCGACACCGCGACGCACGCACGCACGCCCTGACTGGTGGACCGACACAGCGACGCACGCACGCACGCCCTGACTGGTGGACCGACACCGCGACGCACGCACGCACGCCCTGACTGGTGGACCGACACAGCGACGCACGCACGCACTGACTGGTGGACCGACACAGTGACGCACGCACGCACGCACGCACTGACTGGTGGACAGACACAGCGACGCACGCACGCACTGACTGGTGGACCGACACAGTGACGCACGCACGCACTGGCAGGAGCGCGAGCTTGCCGAGCTGACGCGCCGTCTGACGGACGAGCGCGAACTGGAGGCCGCCGAGCGACGCAAACTCCTGGAAGAGGTCGACAAGCGGGAACGCGAGGTTCGGAATTTTTTAAATTAAAAAATTCAAATTTTTGGAAGGTCGAAAGTTGACCCCGCCCCCCCCCCCCCCCACCGAATGCGCAGCGCTGCCAGCCAGCATTGCGTCGGTGTACTTTGCGTTGCGCCATGAAGCGTACAGAGAATGACGGTCTGGGTGGAACTTTGGAAAGTTAGGTCCCACGAATTTCAGGTCTCCACCGCCAGGCTGGAGGTCGAGGCGAAGTCGGAGGAGGCGAAGCGCCTTCAGGCGGAAGTGGCCGAGGCGAAACGCCGACAGCAGCAGGCGGGCGCGGAGCTGGTTGAGGTCTGTGCTGACCGGTTAGGCATTTTAAGGTCCTATTATGCTCTTGGCTGCTTTTGATTTTTTTGGTACAAGACCGCTACTACAGTTGCTTTGAAAAGTGGTGGCCAGAGTTGTACGCGTCATTTCAATCAGAAAACAGTAATTTTGACATACCGTGATTTTCTTCGAATAAGATGAAATACAAACCAAATTCTACATTGTTGTTGTTGTCAGGCGACTGGGCGGACGATCGAGCTGAACCAGAAGGCGAACAGGGGCGTGCTGCTCGAGCACGCGCACGCTGACGACGACGACACGGACGATGAGGACGACGCACGCGCGAACAAGGCGAACGGACGCACTGCCACCACCGACATGCGTACGAGCACGCACGCACGCACGCACTCGCTGACGCGGGAAGTAGTGCAACTGGGGCCAGCAGAACTTGTTGGCTAAGATGGGTATAAATAGCGTCTAAACAGTGTTATTTAGCTGTTTTATGCTCATTATAACACTGAAAAGCACTGAAATACACAAACATTTACTCACTATTATCGTTTTAGACAGGATGAAAATCCCTCGGGGAAAATTCTGGGTGGGGGGGGGGGGGTTGGGTGGGTGTTGAAAAATAGTGGGGGAAGACCCAACCCAACCCCCCCCCCCAGTTGCAGGTATGCTTGTACATTGTACTTTGCGGTGGCTCTGTGCTCAATTACGTTGCGATGTTCGCCAAAGCTGCGAAATCAAACGTTGAACTTGATTAGTGAACAATTTAGACGCCGAGCTGACGACGGAGGCGGACGCGAATCTGCCCCAGCGCGAGCTCGATCGCCTCCGCGCCACCGACCGCAACGAGCTGGTCAAGCAGCAACTGGACGTGAGTGGCTTGTTTTTTTTAATTTCCGTTGTAATTATCCGTTGTATCACAAATCACCAATCCTTATTGATTCGCTTGCGCTATTCTCGATCGCGAGCAGAGTGGCGGGGGGGGGGCGGAAAACGGCCTCGGAACGTCTGAGGGCCGAGGAAGAGAGTTTTAGTGTGCAACATGGAGCATTTGCTGCTCCAAAATTTGTGTTTTATCGTCCCGAAAACGCTGGTAGGGTAGGGACGCCAAACCTGAGTTTCGTCTTTTTAGACGGATCGAAAGGGGCTTAATCGAAATCTAGTGGGGTGGGGGACAGGGGGTGACTACTTCCAACCGGCCGGGAGGGGGGCGCACAAACCTGGAAGAAAGGGTAGGGTTACAGGTATGCGCATAAAGAAAGGCATGCGACGACGTGTGACCAAACCGAGAAAAAACATGGAAAACGCACAAAGCCATCGAGGAAATGAAGAGCACCAATTCGTGGATACGGTAGTGTATGGTATTTGGTCATCGCTTGGTCCCATTCTGAATTGGGAAAGCTATGGACACGAGTTGCCACATGCACAATAACATATATCAAAGAAAAATACAAAAGTAAGGAAAAATTTCAAATTCGTAAGAATCACAAAACCTCTGCATAGAAATCCCACATCCGCATCCCACATTCCAACCCCATCTCTCAGATAATCATAATCATATGATCATAACGTGGGGGGGGGGGGGTAATAAACGCAGTGGTCTTGGAAAGGGGTGTAATTATAGGGGGCTAAATAAAGGGAGGTAATTATAGGGTTTACGGCACGATTGTGGGTGCTTACCACTACCAAATCGCATCAATGAGCTTAGGTGGCTAAATCAAATCCTGCCCCTCATACAATTCCAACAACATTTTCCCATTTTCCCCAGCTCTCACCTGTGTGTCTACCTTGTTCTTTCTTGGTCTCTCTGCTCACATATTCTCGTATTGGTCCACGCGACGCTTGGTGTGGCCCTGGCGTATCTGACGCAGCGTCTTGTACTTGTCCCGGCCCGCCCGACGGTTCTCCATGTGGAGCACGTCGAACTCCGTGGTACGACCAAGGGCGCGCGAACGCTCCAGGTCCAGCACCAGAGACTGAGACACGGCAGCAAGACAACATGCATGGTGGTATGATTGATAAGCTGCTGTACGTACCCGGAACTAAACCCCCCCCCCCGGCCGGTTGGAAATAGTCACCCCCTGTCCCCCACCCCACTAGATTTCGATTAAGCCCCTTTCGATCCGTCTAAAAAGACGAAACTCAGGTTTTGGCGTCCCTACCCTACCAGCGTTTTCGGTACGATAAAACACAAATTTTGGAGCAGCAAATGCTCCATGTTGCACACTAAAACTCTCCTCCCTCGCCCTCAGACGTTCCGAGGCCGTTTTCCGCCCCCCCCCCCACTCTGCTCGCGATCGAGAATAGCGCAAGCGAATCAATAAGGATTGGTGATTTGTGATACAACGGATAATTACAACGGAAATTAAAAAAAACAAGCCACTCACGTCCAGTTGCTGCTTGACCAGCTCGTTGCGGTCGGTGGCGCGGAGGCGATCGAGCTCGCGCTGGGGCAGATTCGCGTCCGCCTCCGTCGTCAGCTCGGCGTCTAAATTGTTCACTAATCAAATTCAACGTTTGATTTCGCAGCTTTGGCGAACATCGCAACGTAATTGAGCACAGAGCCACCGCAAAGTACAATGTACAAGCATACCTGCAACTGGGGGGGGGGTTGGGTTGGGTCTTCCCCCACTATTTTTCAACACCCACCCAACCCCCCCCCCCCCCCACCCAGAATTTTCCCCAAGGGATTTTCATCCTGTCTAAAACGATAATAGTGAGTAAATGTTTGTGTATTTCAGTGCTTTTCAGTGTTATAATGAGCATAAAACAGCTAAATAACACTGTTTAGACGCTATTTATACCCATCTTAGCCAACAAGTTCTGCTGGCCCCAGTTGCACTACTTCCCGCGTCAGCGAGTGCGTGCGTGCGTGCGTGCTCGTACGCATGTCGGTGGTGGCAGTGCGTCCGTTCGCCTTGTTCGCGCGTGCGTCGTCCTCATCGTCCGTGTCGTCGTCGTCAGCGTGCGCGTGCTCGAGCAGCACGCCCCTGTTCGCCTTCTGGTTCAGCTCGATCGTCCGCCCAGTCGCCTGACAACAACAACAATGTAGAATTTGGTTTGTATTTCATCTTATTCGAAGAAAATCACGGTATGTCAAAATTACTGTTTTCTGATTGAAATGACGCGTACAACTCTGGCCACCACTTTTCAAAGCAACTGTAGTAGCGGTCTTGTACCAAAAAAATCAAAAGCAGCCAAGAGCATAATAGGACCTTAAAATGCCTAACCGGTCAGCACAGACCTTAACCAGCTCCGCGCCCGCCTGCTGCTGTCGGCGTTTCGCCTCGGCCACTTCCGCCTGAAGGCGCTTCGCCTCCTCCGACTTCGCCTCGACCTCCAGCCTGGCGGTGGAGACCTGAAATTCGTGGGACCTAACTTTCCAAAGTTCCACCCAGACCGTCATTCTCTGTACGCTTCATGGCGCAACGCAAAGTACACCGACGCAATGCTGGCTGGCAGCGCTGCGCATTCGGTGGGGGGGGGGGGGGGGGGGCGGGGTCAACTTTCGACCTTCCAAAAATTTGAATTTTTTAATTTAAAAAATTCCGAACCTCGCGTTCCCGCTTGTCGACCTCTTCCAGGAGTTTGCGTCGCTCGGCGGCCTCCAGTTCGCGCTCGTCCGTCAGACGGCGCGTCAGCTCGGCAAGCTCGCGCTCCTGCCAGTGCGTGCGTGCGTCACTGTGTCGGTCCACCAGTCAGTGCGTGCGTGCGTCGCTGTGTCGGTCCACCAGTCAGTGCGTGCGTGCGTGCGTGCGTCACTGTGTCGGTCCACCAGTGAGTGCGTGCGTGCGTCGCTGTGTCGGTCCACCAGTCAGTGCGTGCGTGCGTGCGTCGCTCTGTCGGTCCACCAGGCAGGGCGTGCGTGCGTGCGTCGCTGTGTCGGTCCACCAGGCGGGGCGGGCGTCCGTGCGTCGCGGGGTCTGTCCTGCAGTCAGGGCGTGCGTGCGTGGGTCGCTGTGTCGGTCCACCAGTCAGGGCGTGCGTGCGTGCGTCGCGGTGTCGGTCCACCAGTCAGGGCGTGCGTGCGTGCGTCGCTGTGTCGGTCCACCAGTCAGGGCGTGCGTGCGTGCGTCGCTGTGTCGGTCCATCAGTAAGGGCGTGCGTGCGTCGCTGTGTCGGTCCACCAGTCAGGGCGTGCGTGCGTGCGTCGCTGTGTCGGTCCACCAGTCAGGGCGTGCGTGTGTGCGTCGCTGTGTCGGTCCACCAGTCAGGGCGTGCGTGCGTGCGTCGCTGTGTCGGTCCACCAGTCAGGGCGTGTGTGCGTGCGTCGCTGTGTCGGTCCACCAGTCAGGGCGTGCGTGCGTGCGTCGCTGTGTCGGTCCACCAGTCAGGGCGTGCGTGCGTGCGTCGCTGTGTCGGTCGACGATCGTGGTGCGGCAAAACCGTCCGTGCCGTGCGTACGTGCGTGCAGCACACAAGCCGCTCGACACCCATGCACCTCATTCCCCAGAACAAGACCTAATCTTCTTACAAGACCTAACGAACGGGGGACCTAAGTCGCTACCTGCGTCTCTAGGGCGTCCTTGCGCTGCTGCACCTCCAGCAGCCGGGCCTCCAGACGAGCGATGGTCTCCTGGGCGCTGAGAAGCTCTAAAAGTCCATTCAAAGTTTCAAAAATCGATATTAACAATAAAGGCAACGCCCGTTCAAAAACGTTTCACCCTCCCTACATCACTGCAAAACACTCGCTGGATCCGTTTAAAACTGGCAAAAACGCTCGATTACATGAGCTGCATTCGGCTCTAAGATACAGCCCCCCCCCCCCCTCCCCACCATACACGTAAACGGGTCTGGCTGGATGAGTGTGGTGGGGGGTGGACGGCACCTTTTTGGGAGAGGGGGTTGTCCGGACCAAAAATATTTCAAATAGCTGAGGCCAAAACAAACTGGCTAATTTTTACCTAAATAGGGTCAATATCCGTACTTTTTTTACCAAAAAAAAGTTAAAATTATCATGGTCATTTAAGACACGCTTTTTGTAAAAACCAACCTATTCTGGCCCAATGTGGCCAAATCCCCGAAAGTTTCTTCGATTGTCCTGAAAATCGGCTACCTAGACCAGAATTTCGCGAGGATTCCGAAAATCAGCTCAGAATTTCCATTTTAAGTCCTGAACTTTTGTTATGCGCAAAAAACCATTTTATGGATAGCACTTTTTGCAGTTTCAGTTTTTGGCCCATATGTTGAGATTCCGCGCTTCAATTTTGATTCTGATGATATATTCAGAATCCTCGAGAAATTCTGCGTCTCCTGAAGCTAAAATCATGCAATTCAAAGTTATAAAATGGTGTGAAATTATGGGTTAAAAAAATTCGATAATCGCAAAATTTGTGTTTTTTCCGTGTGGTTTACGCATCTTACATTTGCGCACCACGAAACTTACTCCAGCGGATAGCGCGTTTTATTACGCGTCGAATGAGCTATGAACGAACAAAATTCGGGCACCCACATACATCGAAAAATGCGTTTAAAGTTGCCAACTGCAGTACAAAGAAAGTTCAGTTTTTGGCCCATATGTTGAGATTCCGCGCATCAATTTTGATTCTGATGATAGATTCGGAATCCTCGTGAAATTCTGTGTCTCCTGAAGCTAAAATCATGCAAATCAAGGTTATGCAATAGTGTAAAATTATGCATTAAAAAATTCGATTGGTAGAAAATCTGGGTTTTTTTCGTGTGGTTTGCACATTTTACATTTGCGCACCACGAAACCTGCCCCCGTGGATAGCGCGTTTCATTACGCGTCAAATGAGCTATAAACGAACAAAATTCGGGCACCCACGCAGATAGAAAAATGCGTTTAAATTTGCCAACTGCAGTACAAAGAAATTTCGCCTGGAAATAGAGCTGTCTGCATTTGCACCATAAACCCTCTGATTAGCCGCCTGGGGCTAACTGTTTCAGTTGCACCGTAATAGGGGGACATATTTTCGGGGTGGGGGCAGAACTGTAAGGGCTTGATGCGTGGGTGGCTTTGTTGCCAATGTCCACTTTGCACATACCTAGATGGATGTCGCACAAACGTGGGGACAGTCTCATACACTTTTACATACTTTCACGTGGACCTACAAGGCACTGCATATGCATGCATGCCTATGCACCCCCCCCCCCTACACTAAAAATAGTTGGCATCGGGGCTGGATGATTGATGAAGGGAGGGGCGGGGGGGGGGGGGGGGTTATTCGAGGGTTTGCCGTGTTTTCTTTTGAGCTAACAATGGAATGCAGTCTTATTTACAATGGCCTACGATTTACGAGTTTCGATCGATGGTATGTATGTTGGCATGCATGAACCATAGACAAATAACAGAATTTGCTAGGTGTACTTATTCTGCCATGGACAATTTTAGAATTCGCAAAACAGGATGACACACTGTTCTTCAACCAAGGTTTGTAGAAAGGAATTTCATATTGTGGCTCTTTGACTCTATGTAGTGAGCAACATTGGGTTCAAAGCCATTACAGGATGAAACACCATACCAATGCAGTGACAGCACACATACAGGTATAACTTGAGCAGGTATAATCAGCACTAACTATACACTGACAGTGCTGTGAAAAGTCCAAACAAATTCTTCGCAACAGGTTGGTTCATACCTGTAACTGGGTCTGGCAGAGTGGGGGGGGGGGTAGCTGGCCGATTTTGCGGGAGGGGGTCTCTGGAGCAAAAAGTGGGGGGGGGGTAGCTGGCCATTGTTTGAGTTATAATGGTACTTTTTGGTCTAAAATGGGTATAAAAAGGGTGTAAACAGTGTTATTTAGCTGTTTTATGGTCATATAACACTGAAAAGCACTGAAAAACACCAACAGTTACCCACATTTATCGTTTTACACCTGACGAAATTGCTGTGGGAAAATTCGGGGGGGGGTGGGGGGGGAGTTGGGGGGTGGTTGAAAAACTAGTGGGGGGCCCCCAAATCCCCCCCCACCACCCCCCCAGTTACAGGTATGGGTTGGTTCTCTCAGTGGTCCGCCCCTCCCACAGATCAACACCGACACAGATCAACACAGATCTACAGTTCAGTAGATTTCAGTTCGTCGTGGCTGGCAGCTGAACCAGTGGCAGGTTCAACCAGTTGCGTTGTAAGTGCAGGTGATTGTTCTATATAACCTGCAGTGCTTCGCAAACATTTATTCGCGTTCTGGAAACGTTGCATCATCCTGAAAAAGTTGTGTTATTCTCTACTATTAGAGGCGCATACAGTATATAGCATGCTACATCCATGTGCTGATGAAGCATACTGGTGGGGCATCTAGTAGTTGTGTTCCAATTTGTGCTTAGAACGCCTTTGTACAATTGAAGAGCATAGTTCTTGTTGTGTCACCATTTTTGGCAACAACTAATGATTTTCCTTTAGAATGTGGTGAGTAAGGTTGTTTTTGCTGGGATATTTTGCTATGGCTGCGGCGTCCCTAGCCTAAATAGAATGTAGCACCCGCAAGACAAGCTGGTTGTTGGGCGCTTCATAGAGCAGTGAGGCAAAGGTAAAATCGATGCCTCAATTGGTGCAGGCCCAGATTCATAGTACTGTTAGACTGTTAGACACATTGCACATATTGTAAACTCTCTAATTACCCCCCTCCCCCTTCATCAATCATCCAGTCCCAATGCCAACTATTTTCAGTGTAGGGGGATGCATAGGCATGCATGCATATGCAGTGCCTTGTAGGTCTACGTGAAAGTATGTAAAAGTGTATGAGACTGTCCCCACGTTTGTGCGACATCCATCTATGTGCAATGTGGACATTGGCAACAAAGCCACCCACGCATCAAGCCTTTAAAATTCTGCCCCCACCCCGACAATATGTCCCCCTATTACGGTGCAACTGAAACAGTTAGCCCCAGGTGGCTAATCAGAGGGTTTATGGTGCAAATGCAGACAGCTCTATTTTCAGGCGAAATTTCTTTGTACTGCAGTCGGCAACTTTAAACGCATTTTTCTATCTACGTGGGTGCCCGAATTTTGTTCGTTTATAGCTCATTTGACGCGTAATGAAACGCGCTATCCACGGGGGCACGTTTCGTGGTGCGCAAATGTAAAATGTGCAAACCACACGAAAAAAACCCAGATTTTCTACCAATCGAATTTTTTAATGCATAATTGTACACTATTGCATAACCTTGATTTGCATGATTTTAGCTTCAGGAGACGCAGAATTTCACGAGGATTCCGAATCTATCATCAGAATCAAAACTGATGCGCGGAATCTCAACATATGGGCCAAAAACTGAACTTTCTTTGTACTGCAGTTGGCAACTATAAACGCATTTTTCGATGTATGTGGGTGCCCGAATTTTGTTCGTTCATAGCTCATTCGACGCGTAATAAAACGCGCTATCCGCTGGAGTAAGTTTCGTGGTGCGCAAATGTAAGATGCGTAAACCACACGGAAAAAACACAAATTTTGCGATTATCGCATTTTTTTAACCCATAATTTCACACCATTTTGTAACTTTGAATTGCATGATTTTAGCTTCAGGAGACGCAGAATTTCACGAGGATTCCGAATCTATCATCAGAATCAAAATTGATGCGCGGAATCTCAACATATGGGCCAAAAACTCAACTTTCTTTGTACTGCAGTTGGCAACTTTAAACGCATTTTTCGATGTATGTGGGTGCCCGAATTTTGTTCGTTCATAGCTCATTCGACGCGTAATAAAACGCTCTATCCGCTGAAGTAAGTTTCGTGGTGCGCAAATGTAAGATGCGTAAACCACACGGAAAAAACACAAATTTTGCGATTATCGAATTTTTTTAACCCATAATTTCACACCATTTTATAACTTTAAATTGCATGATTTTAGCTTCAGGAGACGCAGAATTTCACGAGGATTCTGAATCTATCATCAGAATCAAAATTGAAGCGCGGAATCTCAACATATGGGTCAAAAACTGAAACTGCAAAAAGTGCTATCCATAAAATGGTTTTTTGCGCATAACAAAAGTTCAGGACTTAAAATGAAAATTCTGAGCTGATTTTCGGAATCCTCGCGAAATTCTGGTCTAGGTAGCCGATTTTCAGGACAATTGAAGAAACTTTCGGGGATTTGGCCACCTCAGGGTTGGTTTTTACAAAAAGCGTGTCTTAACACTGCAAAGTACTGAAATCTGAAAAACACCATCATTTTACACCGCTTTTTTATGGTTCTACACAGGTGGGAAATCCTTTAGGAAAATTCGCACAGAAACCGCCTCTGCATTCCTCTCTAATACAAGCCCCCCCCCAACCTCACCGGTCTGTGCCCTGTCCATCTGCTGACGCATCTCGTCGAGTTGTCGTTCGTAGTCGTGCTGCTTGTGCTCCGCCCGCTCCCGCGCCTCCACCTCCTGCGCCAGCCGCTCACGCTCCCGGCTCCGCTCCTCACGCCGCTCGCGCGCCTGACACCACGGCGCGTGTGTGCGTGCGTGTGTGCGTGCGTGCGCCTGCACGCACGCACCTGCTGCTTCATCTGCTGCACGTCGATGGTGTCGGGCTTGCGGCGTCGCATGTAGAGCTCGTGATTGCCCATGCACAGCGCCAGAATGCGCTTGTTGATGCGCAGGCGGGGCGCGAAAAACACAAAGTCCTACAACACACGACACGACAATTAGACAGTGTGGTGCTAAGCTAATTAATTAGCCAATTAACAGGGCGACTAACAACGAGCTGTAAGTGATTGCAACCTCGCGAGTGGTTATACCACCCCCGTTCCAATAATTGTGTACGTATCTAAGGTAGGTACACAGGTGGAGGCCAGAATGTATGCGTCAGCGTATCACCATAGCGAAATATACCGCCCCGTGTTTCGCACATATGCCGTTGTCCTGCTGACTCACTCACACAATGTATACATTGTACGTACGGACACACGTACGCACGCACGGACGCACTCATGCGACGCACAAGCGTACGCACAGATCACCGGTCAATCCCTGACACCCCACGATAATATTTACGCGCGCGAGCGCGTTGCCATTACGTAATGTAATGTAACGCTTTGGCGGGTGTGTGCGTGCGTTCGCGCACGTGTGTGCGCGCGTGGACAGCGCGTACGCAATAAATACTACGACCGCGTAAACACGCGAAGCCCATCTTGCCAAGTCGTAAATGACCGCCCGCCAATGAGTGAGCTGGCACGGACGCGGACAAAAAAGGGCCCAATACAAGCACGCACGCACGCATACTCATACACATCCTCCCGAGAAACGTTTCACCATTTCTATATCTACAAAAGGGGGCGCAGCACAGCCGATTTGTCCCCTAAACCTCCAGGCAACCAATTACAAAAAAAACGAGTTTTGCTACAGAGAGTAGAACAATATAAGAGACAAAAAAACACGCACGCTGGACTTTTTGTCGACTGGTTTAATGACGAACTTCTTGTTGTTGAATGAGATGTTTCGAATTTCGCACCAGGGAAAGCCCACTTTGGGCGTGAGCTGATCCTTCTTGTCGTAGACGTTTAGACCTATACGCCATCTGGCGTATGTACACGGGGCAGCGCATGGCCTAGTGGTAGAGAATCGGCCTCTAGCGGGCACGGCCCCTGGTTCGATTCTTGATTTGTTGTGTTCTGGAACAACTAAGGAGGAATTTCTCGTGCTGTCGCTGCCCTGGATTGCAGAGCGTTCTTCCGAATGTCTTTGGCCAATTATGCGGCTCTAGACAAGGAGGCGTCATGCTACATGGGACATTGACTGCCTCCTAGCATTACCCTCAGTCCAACAACAACAAACGTGTACATGTGTGCGTGTCAGTGCGTGCGTGCGTGCGCACACGTACGTGTGTGCGTCTGCGTCACGTACCCAGAGCGTCGACGCCCAAGTGCAGGTCCGTGCCCTTCTTGTTCTTGATCTCGAAGTACTAAATGAGCAAAAAACAAATTGAATGGTGCAATTACGCAAATTAAATTATTAATTGCGATTCACTAACGGCGTCAGAAAATGATACAAGAATGCCACTTCACTTGGTACGCATATAGTCAACAAATCTCAGTTCAGTCACAAACGATTAGCATATACACGTTTTACAAAAAAAATTCATTACGTTTATAATAAAAAAAACACCAAAACAAACACTGACATTGACGCCGTACATCTCGAGGTCCTGGGCGACTTTGAGGTATTCCATCATGGCGTCCTCGCGACTCAGAAGGCGGTGCTCTCGCCACCAACCCACCACCTTCGCCTCCCACTCTTCAGGGCTCAGCGTGAATTGCTGCTCCACTCTGAACAGTTTGTGTTTGTGTTGGAATTTTGGAAGAAAGACGTTTGCAATAGTAGGTACCGTAAGCCTTCCAATAATGCGCCAGGGTAAGGAGAGGTTGGAAGTATACAGTTGCCCAGGGGAGACACTATTGGAGGATTTACGGTATTTGCGCGCACTCTTCTGCACTGTCACTTGCTCTTCAATTGAATTTAACACTTGAATACTTCAATTATTGTACCTTCCCTTCTCTACCTATGTGAAAAAGTCAGACGGTATTTCTGTGGAAGTTGAGCCATTCACAGCTGTATACCTGAAACCGGAAAGCAGTAGACCGGGAGTGGAAAGGTCGTAACACGTTTTCTCTGAGGGGCATAGGTGCCCGCGGCAATTGGGCCAGGGGAGGGGTAAATCGCCAAATTTTTTGGAGGCAGGGGGTGGGTAAATCGGGATTTTCGGGATGGAGTTTGATACGTCAGAATTGCACAAAAAATGGTAGTTATTCGCCTCAAAATGGACCCAGTACAGAAGTACAAAGTAGAAAGTACAGAAAGTACAAAGTACAGAAAGACAGCGCCGCAGGCACACTTTTTGCCATTTTGACAAGACAAATTGGCTTGAAGCTCCAGAAAATGAAAGCCAGGGGAGGGGTCGACCCGAAAGTCTTTCGGGATAGGCTCTTCCAGGGGAGGGGTATACCCCCCCCCCCCAAATTCCAAGCCCACTACTTGGCTACAGGTATGCAGGGGGGGGGGGGTTGGGGGGGATAAACATAGTGTTCACTGTTTGTGGACCTGGTGGGCAGAAGGCGCTGATTGGCGAGTGCACCGCTCTGGAAGGCGTCAGGCTCGAAGGGCCCGAACTTGGCGTGTGTCGCGTAGGAGGCGAGCAGAACCGAGGTTTCAGGGGGGCAATAGACGCGGTCCCACAGCACCGACTCCTTGACTTGCAGGTAGAACAGACGCTGCACGCAACAAGAACACACGAGACGGTGTATGTATGCATAGGTGCCTGGTGGCTGCGGGGCTGCGGTCATTGCAGAGTGCCTCTGGCGTACGCGTACCGTCCCAAGGGGGGGGGGGTAGATGGGTTGGCTTTCCACAACGGAACCTATTCCGCCCAAAAGACTAAAGATACCCCCAACCCCCAATTGACTTTTTCAGGAACCACACCTCGAGCCATTTTTCTTGCGAAACTGGCAAAAAATTCCGCATGAAATGCGAAACACGCGGAAATGTAAAGCGACAAAAAGCAAAAATAATTAAAGAAAAAAATAATTCACCAAAGTCACGTCCTGGATAATCTCCTCGCTGACGTCTTCCGGATAGAATTTGGCGCGAAATTTGAACTGGAGCACCGGCTCTCTCTTCAGCTCGTGCGCCAACACCTGAATTCAGTTGTTTTAACTGAATCTAAATTTAAAGTCGTTTCAATGGAATTTCATACTATTAAAAAGGGACAGACCTGTCATTAGCGTGTCACCGCACTAAAATATTCGTTGAGATTTTGCATGTCCTTCATGGTGCAAATGAAAAAAAACTGAATTGTAAAACTTCGATTAAATCTGGATAAACCATGGGGTGGACAAAAATTTCTGCTTCAGGCTCAGTCTCTGCTTGAACGGCTGCTCACTTCAAATTGCCGGCAATGTCGTCATTCCAATTGAATTGAATACATTGTATACCAATTCCAATTCAAATACAAAGAAACCTCAACCATAGGTGGGCTCAGGGGTGGTCTAGGGGGGGTTCACCTCCCCCCTGGCTATGGCCGTCCCGCTTTTTTGCGACACCGACCCCCCCCCCTGGCCATCGCCATCCTGGAGAACTTGCGGGAAACCCTCCCTCAATATTAAAAAAAATGGGTAAAGATGCGTGTTTTTGTTTCTTTTTCAGTGTAGTATGACCCAAAAACGCCTGAAAAGTGGTATTTAGACCTTATTTTGACCCATTTTAGACCAAAACGTACCCATTTTACACGTTATTATGGTGCAAAATCCTCCACTTAAACCACCCCTCCTCCAAAATTCTCGATCCCGGTCATTTTATCCGGGATGGCTCTAGACCCCCCCCCCCCTCGAAACCCCCAGACACCCCCCCCCCCCCTGGCTTTTGGACCAATCTACACCTATGACCTCAACTCAATAAAATACCTTCTTGTTGAGCTTCAGCCAGGTTTCGTAGCCTTTCGTGTCGGTGTACTGCAGGCCAAAGTACCACACCTCACGCAAACCCACTGTTTTTATCACCTAAAACATTTTATTTGTTTTTATTTATTTAATCATTACTGACATTTTATTTATTTATTTTTATTTCGATTTAATCATTACTGTTACAGTGTCGAGTATTCAAAATCAGCAGGGGGGTCTAGAGAGCCTTTCAAAATTATCCCGCACTGCGCAGAGTTCAAATGTGGAAACAAAAAGATTCGACTGCAGAATACGGATGGCGAATATAAATAAAAAATAAATAAATTCCTTTTGGCTGACCTAAAAAAAACGCACCTGCTCAAAGAGTTGCTTTCCCGTCGTATTCTGTTGAATGGCGAACTCCAATTCCGCTTCCATCGTCGTAACGCGCACGCTAATCTGAAACAAAGCAAAACAATTGAAAACGTAGATAAAAGGTAAATAATTAATTTTCTTATATTAACATTATTATTATAGTAACATGTACAAAATGCAAAATAAATAGAAAACAACAACATGCAGCTTACCGCTTTAGGCGCCATGTCAACGAAATCAGCGCTCAGCGGCCACCAAAACACTCTCGAACCAAACGAATTCTCTAACGAAATAAACAAGTAAACAAAAGCGGTTTGAAATGTGTGCTACCGTATTCTTCAGGGTGCGTTAACACTTCACTACTGGAAATCAACACTTCACTATTGCATTGCGGTACTTTGGGTGCCTTTACAGTGCTTGATGAATAGTGATCGATCAGAAGCAGTAGTAGCTAACGAAAAAGAGTAAATCTCGAAAAAGTGCCCAATTAACCCCCAATTTTTTTTTATTTCCTTGAACAGTTTCTTATGGGAAGTCTATGCCAAGTCACTGAGCCTAAAACTTCATCACTGATAATGAGATATTAGCAATTAAAAATTTCAGCCAAAAGTTCCGTGCCCTATAGGCTCTTTAACGGTGCATCGCAGAGCTTCGCTATAATGAGGAAAGTTGATCGCCCAGACATGATCTTGACCAGTTTCAGCAAGTGGACCAAATTGGATGCACGAAAATGCCTTCCACCATTATACCGATAACGAGAATTGGCGATATTTCCGTGTGGTTAGGTCGGATGGCCTAAACATCAATAGTAAAGTTGATGGCCCTTTGATGTTGAACATTTCATTCCTTGGAGCCAACACGCTCCGACGCACCAAAATATTTTCACTTCCGAGATAATCGATAAATATCGATATTGGTAGCTCGGAACACTTCGGCTAAAACACAAAAGATGAGATGACCGCCTCTACGTGTAGATCATTTTGATTCCTTACACCCCTAAGCTCCGACGCACCAATATGGCGCTGCAGATCTGCACGCACGCACGCACACTATCAAATGGGCTGCTTCACAAAAAAACTCGATGTGGGTACGTCGCATCACTTCGGCTGAAACACAAAAGTTGACCGCCTAGTTATAGCGATCATTTTGATTCTTTACATAACTAGCTACGATGCAGCAATATAGCACAACTGCACACGCACGCACGCACGCACGCACGCACACACACAATTATCCGCAGTGGCTTCTGTTTGTAGTTTCTCTGCATGTTGTGCCATTTGCTGATAGGTTATCCTGCTTTGTATCATTAAGTTCATTGGCACAAGTTGCGCGCGCGCGCGCGAGCAACGCAGCGCGCGTCATAACGTGCAATGCGGTGCACTGTCCTTCAACCGTCCCATATTAGGGGTCAGACGCTGACGCACTGACCCTGATTTGTAGATATCGTAATTCGAAGTGTGGCAGAATGAAAATTTCCGACTCATTGGATCGTCATTTCCAACTCACAAAATATTTCGGTGTCCATGTTCATACGTGCGTGTGTGCGTGCGTAGTGCGTACGTAGGTGCATATGCACTTTTTCTGTTATGCTAGGTGCCACTGTATTCTGTCATCATGTAGCGAGCGCTAAAAACGCCGAATAGGTATGTGACAAGCAAATTGACTGTTCATACCATTGTATGCTCCTATACAATCTTTTTCAAAGTGGACTTTAGCAATGCGCGTATACCGTTGTTTTTTTTCAAGCTGAACTTTGGTGTCCAGAAGTTCAAAATGTTCTAACGCTGACGTTGTCAATCTCCAGAATGCACAACCATAGGACAGTGTTGCGGCTACGCGTCAAAAGCCCCCCGTCAAAAGCCCCCACGTCAAAAGCCCCCTCAAGTACAGCGAAAGGGCTAAGTTTCGCGAAGGCGCGGAAGTAGATGAGGAAGGGGCAGTTCCAGTCGTCGAGAGGCACGCGCAGCCAGGCGTCGTCCCACTCCATCACCTTCTTCTGGAAGCGAGTGTCGTGGTCGGAAGGAAGCGCCACACCGACTGGTTCGACGCGCACATTGCTGAAATGTCGCCATCGACAACGCACTGCGCCTGTAGGCCTTTGATGCAGCAATGTTTCGCAAAAAGCTCTGGCCGAAGGGAAAGCAACAGTCGGCGATGCGGACGTGTGGCGAAGTCTCTGCCACGGCGTTGAACGTCGCGAGCTCAAAGTCGCAGTGGAAGCAGGGCCGCAGCTCGAGGATTGTGCGGAACATGCGCGTGTACGTCGCCTGCGCCTTGTTCGGCAGCAAGGCGTACACCACCACGTCAAATCGGCGTGACTGCGACACAGTATATAGGTCACGGTGAACGGTTAACAATAGGTTTGGCATTAGCGTCTGCGTCTGCGTCTCTTACTGAGATGAGATCAGCTGATCAGCTAATGGGGGCTTTTGACGCGGGGGCTTTTAACGGAGGGGCTTTTGACGGGGGGGGGCTTTTTGACGTGGGGGCTTTTGTCCCGGGGGCTTTTGACGGGTGGGGGGGGGGCTTTTGTCGTGCACCGCAGTGTTGCATTCATAGCTCATCTTCTAATCATAGCTAAGAACTGATTACGATTTTTATTTAATCGTTTCAATCTTTTAAGACCTAGCGACAGGTATGTCGATACGCGTCTTCATGCGCACTATGTACAGGGTGGGCCATTTATCTATCGTCGGTTTCATTTCGCTTCAACTTCAGCCTTTTGCAACGAATCTGTTTGATATTTTAGGAAAAGGCAGGTACGTCCAGAGAATTTTATCCCTGGAAAAAATGGAGAAAATTGGTTCGAATGTGTGACAAGGGGCCCTAGGAGACAAGGGGCCCTACTAGCCAGTAGATTGTAATCAGTTATGATGGGCAAGGGGCCCTAGGGGCAAGGGGCCCTATGCGACAAGGGGCCCTATTCAGTGGCGGCGCTAGGAGGGGCAGGGGAGGGGCGGACTGCCTCTCACAACTTCTAGACTGCCCGCGCAACTTTCTTCATCTGCACTGCATACATGTGTGCGTTTGCTGTGCATGTGCATAACAATATCCAGTTAAAAACCATTGGTGGGAGAACAGACGAGTTCTTCACTTCCAATCAAGATGTGTGGCAGAGAGAGAGTCGTAAAAACATATTGTAGCTGACGGTAAGCGCAACCCGCTTACATGTACAGGGTGGGCCACCGCTAATTTCTCGGTTGTTACATTTACATTTTACATTTGATTTCATCCAGCACCCTGTTCCTCCATTCAACCTGTTCCTCAATGGTTTGTGCCTGAATTGTTCGCGGCCTATAGCTTAGAAGTGTGCACATTTTCAGCTGGATCGTTTCAATCAACTGTAACCGTGAAACATCGAAAACGCTTCAATTTTTGAAAAGCTAACCATCACTGTCTACCCATTTCGACGACGACGTCGACGTCATTGCTTCTGTTCACCGTTGCTACACTTCTCTACCCAGACTACAATCTGCGGCCCTCTGATCAGCAATACAATCCAATCTGATCCAATCAGCAATACAAACGCACACAACGTAAAGCGAATACATTTTTAAAGCGCAGTCGCACGCCCGCTGCTGTGCCAAATTTGCCCATGTCGGTATAGGATAGGGCCCCTTGCCCATAGGGCCCCTTGCCCATAGGGCCCCTTGCCCACTAGGGCCCCTTGTCGCACGTCGTTTCCCATCTACTAGGGCCCCTTGCCTACTAGAATGGGGGAACTAGGGCCCCTTGTCCCAGTACCATTGGTTCACTACAGCACCAGCTGTCAAAAGTTTTTCATTGAAACAGTTTGATTCCTTTGCCTAAACTAGCCGCTTCAACTCAGGACTCGTGCTTGCAAAGTGCTCCAAAGTGGTTCAACATCAATTTGTCTCATGAAATAAAATAATGTTGAGAATACTCAGTTGTACAATGGTGAAGCACTGCAATGATGAAACTGCAAAGTGTTGGAATGCATGTCAACCAACGCATTTGCATGAATGCTAGAGAATTGCTTGAAACAGCCACTCTGTTTTAAATAAATTTCATATCAACACACCCACGACGTAAATGCGCTGAGACTCATTTGCAGAAGTTTTTTTTTAATTTTCACATTACAGTCTCTGTGGTGATGCTATGTGGGGTGCGGGGCGAAGAATCGGCTCAATGGTGTGTCTGTTTGAATGTGTTGCATGTCCAAAAACGTTTTGCTCTCGCAACCTAACACTAGCGATGTCACCAAAAATAAAAATTTAATTAATTAAATAATTCAAAATAATATTTTAAGTGCATTAAAAAACAAAAATTGTTAAAAAAATAATGTTGTCATGCAGATTTTTTTATTAAAAATTAAAGAAATAATTATTTGGAATTTTTTAAAAGTTAAAAATTAAATAAATAATTCTCTGCAATATTTCTTTAACAATTTTTTAATCACACGCTTAAAAAATTGATTTTTTAATAGACTTTTCAAGTAGTCCAGGGCAGGTTTGTCTTTTCCCATTGATTATTGGTGTTCATTTTGTCTACCTCTACCACTGTATCATCATTGGCATTTTGTTGCCATCAAATTTATTGTCTTTCCTTTCAGTCCTGTCACACTCAGTGGAGGGTGTGTTCATTTGTAATGACTTCAGTAGGTTTTAGAATGGACTCATCCATTGCAAACATTGGAATGGAGGAAAGTGGTGTTTTCATTCGGCACATGACATATATGACGCTGTCACGCTGTACATTAAAATTAGTAATCTGTGTGCTGCATGGTAAGTGTGAGCGAGTGTGTGAGAGTGTGTGCAAAATTGTGCGCGTAAGTAGCCACAAAAACCCTCCATCACAAAGTCCACACTCAGCCCACACTCAGCCCCGTCTTACAGCCCAATTGACACATTGGTAAATGCAAAGTTCCGCTCGGTAGTTTAATTCAAGGGTCTACTTCATTGAGGCGTGACATGCACGTGTTTGCATTGCCATGCGCGCACCGCATCAGATACTTCTCTTCAATGTGTAGGAGTCCACTTTATATGAAGACTTGCTTGCGCTGGAAGAAGGTGTACTGGGGTTCCTCCACCTTACAGTAGATGACCTCAGGTGATGGGCATGGATTTGTTGCATTCTTGCATGCATGCATGATACCAGAGAAGTATGTACAGGCAACCCAAATGCACACTTTAAAAATACCCAGTTAAAAAATTAGTTAATTAAATAATTTAAGTAATTCTTCTGAATTCTTTAACTTTTAAAAATTAAATAAAAAATTATTTCGAATATTTTAATAATTAAAAATTAAATAAAAAAGTATGTGGAATTTTTTAATAGTTAAAAATTAAAAAAAAATTCATGAGCAATTTTTGGTGACATCGCTACCTAACACAAACAATCTGAAACATGCACAAAACGCGCACACAAAAAAGACGATGCAGGGGGGGCGGGGATGGGGGGGGGGCTGGAGGGAATGGAAGAGCCCGAAAATAGTTTACTCAGCACAGAGGCCCCCAAAGGTCGAGTAGGTCGAGGTCGTGCGTGCGTGCGTGCGTGCGTGCACGTGTCTGTGTCCATGTGCGTGTGTGTGCACGCGTGCGTGCGTGCGTGCGCGTGCGTGCGTGGGTGCGTGCATGTGCGTGGGTGCGCATGTCCGTGTCCATGTATGTGTGTGTGCGTGCGTGCATGAGTGCGCGTGCGTGCGTGCGTGCAGGCGAGCGAGCGTGCGCGTGCATGCGTGCATGGTGGTGCATGTGCGTGAATGCACGTGTCCATGTCCATGTGCATGCGTGTGTGTGTGTCCGTGGATGCGTGCATTCATGCGTGTGTGCATGCATGTGTGTGCATGTGCATGCGTGCGCGTGTCTGTGTCCATGTGCATGTGTGTGCGTGCGTGCATGAGTGCGCGTGCATGCGTGCGTGCGTGCGCGCGCGCGTGCGTGCATGCTTGCACATGTGTGTGCATGTCCATGTCCATGTGCGTGTGCGTGCATGCATGGGTGCGTGCGTGCGTGCGTGTGTACGTGCGTGCATGCATGCGTGCGTGCATGGCTGCATGCAGACGAGCGCGTGCATGCATGCGCGTGTCCATGTCCATGTGGGTGAGCGTGCATGCGTGCGTGCGTGCGTGCAAGCGTGCGTGCGTGCGTGCGTGCGTGCGTGCGTGTGTGTGTACATGCGTGCATGCTTGCGCGTGCATGCGGGGAAAATGGGTTAGCAGCAACACACTTCGGAGAAGAGTGGGCAACACATTATGGAGAAGAGTGGGCAACACAACCACCAGAAATGGGTTAGCAGCGACACACTTTGGAGAAGAGTGGGCAACACATTACACAACCATCAGAAAATAGGTTAGCAGCAACACATTTTGGAGAAGAGTGGGCAACACATTACACAACCATCAGAAAATGGGTTAGCAGCAACACACTTTGGAGAAGAGTGGGCAACACATTACACAACCACCAGAAAATGGGTTAGCAGCGACACACTTTGGAGAAGAGTGGGCAACACATTACACAACCATCAGAAAATGGGTTAGCAGCGACACACTTCTGAGAAGAGTGGGCAACACATTATGGAAAAGAGTGGGCAACACAACCACCAGAAATGGGTGAGCAGTGACACACTTCAGAGGAGAGTGGGCAACACATTATGGAGAAGAGTGGGCAACACAAGCGCCCACCAGAAATGGGTTAGCAGCGACACACTTCAGAGAAGAGTGGGCAACACATTATGGAGAAGAGTGGGCAACACAAGCGTCAGAAAATCGGTTAGCAGTGAGACACTTCGAAGAAGCGTGGGCAACACAACCACCAGAAATGGGTTAGCAGTGACACACTTAGGAGAAGAGTGGGCAACACATTATGGAGAAGAGTGAGCAACACAACCACCAGAAATGAGTTAGCAGTGACACACTTCGGAGAAGAGTGGGCAACACATTATGGAGAAGAGTGGGCAACACAACCACCAGAAATGGGTTAGCAGCGACACACTTTGGAGAAGAGTGGGCAACACATTACACAACCATCAGAAAATAGGTTAGCAGCAACACATTTTGGAGAAGAGTGGGCAACACATTACACAACCATCAGAAAATGGGTTAGCAGCAACACACATTGGAGAAGAGTGGGCAACACATTACACAACCACCAGAAAATGGGTTAGCAGCGACACACTTTGGAGAAGAGTGGGCAACACATTACACAACCATCAGAAAATGGGTTAGCAGTGACACACTTCTGAGAAGAGTGGGCAACACATTATGGAGAAGAGTGGGCAACACAACCGCCAGAAATGGGTGAGCAGTGACACACTTCAGAGGAGAGTGGGCAACACATTATGGAGAAGAGTGGGCAACACAAGCGCCCACCAGAAATGGGTTAGCAGCGACACACTTCAGAGAAGAGTGGGCAACACATTATGGAGAAGAGTGGGCAACACAAGCGTCAGAAAATCGGTTAGCAGTGAGACACTTCGAAGAAGCGTGGGCAACACAACCACCAGAAATGGGTTAGCAGTGACACACTTAGGAGAAGAGTGGGCAACACATTATGGAGAAGAGTGAGCAACACAACCACCAGAAATGGGTTAGCAGCAACACACTTTGGAGAAGAGTGGGCAACACATTATGGAGAAGAGTGGGCAACACAAGCGCCAGAAAATTGGTTAGAAGTGAGACACTTCAAAGAAGAGTGGGCAACACAACCACCAGATATGGGTTAGCAGCGACACACTTCGGAGAACAATGGGCAACACATTCTGGAGAAGAGTGGGCAACACCAAAATACGAAATGGCCGCCTAAACGTCCGCCCCCCAACGGGAGGAGAAGGGACAACTTGCCGACAGGCAAGAGCACCTAGTTTCAAAGTGGACTTTGACCATGCGCGTATACCATTGCTTTTTTTCAAGCTGAACCTCGGTCTCTAGAAGTCACATATTCCCCTTTTTTTTCTTAATTCAAAATATTCTAACGCTTACATTGTTAATCTGCAGAATGCGCAAGCATAGGAAAGTGTTGCATTCGTAGCTCGTCTCCTAATCATAGCCCCTTAAAGGCCGGGTCAAAAAGAAGCAGCGGGACACCCTTCATTTGTCCCGCTGATTTTTGAATCTAGATCCCCCCGGGGATCTAGAGCTATTCCGTGACAAAATGGCTATATCTAGATTCAGTGCATGATTTCTAGATCCATTGAGTTATGCATGCTGGCACACAATAAACCTAGATTCCATGCAGAATTACTGAAAACGGAATCTAGATGTACAGGAAGAGCTGTTGGTGGCTAAACACAATGAATCATCAGTTGGTGCTTTATGGGGTGTGGCGTGCATACCATAGATTTACGCATATATTGAGTACAGAATATGGGGAAAAGGTATCTAGATGCGCCACAAATGTTGTTGGTGCAACAGAATGAATGAGTTAAAGGTGTGTTCTGTGGGGTGGGACAGAAGATTATAATCAGTACATGTGAATGTTGGTACATAGAAATAGTGAAACAATAGTGCCTGCATACTAAAATAAATTGGTAACAATTCGGTAGCAAAAGGGACACAAAAATATTGTCCTCAGTGAAGCGTTGTGCTTTAGAATAGAATTGCTGTTGTGCATGTGTGTGTGTGGTAATGATGTCATGTTTTGGTGAAGTTTGAAGGTTCTGTTCCTTTTTGGTAGATTTGCTGCAACTTTTGCGTCTTTTGTGACTTTTTTGGCTTTAATTGACTGATTTTTTTTCGAAATGGAAGAGGAAGAGGAGGCGGGAGTCCCAAAAGGTACTTTTGGTGGCTGAAATGCTAAAATAAGCCTGTTTTGTTTGCTTAAAACCTTTCTTGGCTTGAAAAAACAAACGTTTTTGGTGGAAAAACACTAAAATAATCATTTAATGTAATTGAAATTTAACTGTATTGATTGATTGTGTCAATTTTTAAGAAATGCCGACGGAAGCGACCGATTTATCTCAAGAATTGGGCGTCGGTGGCCAAGAACCCTCTGCTGCTGCGCCTTTGCCTGCTGTGGATCTAGGCGCACTGCAAACCAGCAGTACGAGCAGCGCGGCAGTTGGAACAGCTGCTGAGGATGTGTCATCTGCTGCAGTCCATCAGGCAAGCTGCTTGCTTGAGTTAGTACCATTGAACCATAGCAAATGTGGCATGCATTCAGGAACAGGAATCAGTTGACAGCTGGCAAAGGAACCGAAAAAGGTTCAAAAGTGGGGAGCTAGAAAACCATCCGGAAACAGTTCAACTGGATGGAGTTCTATTCGCTGATGAAATGGCAATGCTAGATGACTCTACACAAGAGTCATGGCCAGTTCTTCACTCTTCCAAGGTGCAATGGACACACAGATGTTCTGAAACGTTCACACTATTGAGCAATGTAGCCTCCTTAGAGCTAGATTAAACATGAGTGTAGTATTCTCTGCGGAGTGCATCTAGATGTGACATTTCTTTACAGATGGGGCAGCGGAAGGACGCTGGGGGAGAGTTTGAGGGAACGTTTTCGGAAGTCGAATCAATGGCACTGCAGGCTCTAACAAAGCACAGACAGTCTGTGGCCCCCAATTTGAAAAGCCTGCCAGACATCAAAAAGAAGGAGATGCTGCGCAGAGCTCGAGAGGTTTTGAGAATGATCTAGATTTAAGCATAATTGGGTTTGCCCATAACTGGGAGCTACTGTTTTCAGTTCCACAACTCTCGAACAGAACCGTCTGAGCGGGTCATCTTTGGATTTGATAAAAAGGTGCAATGCATGGATGACGGCAAGTATTGGGATGGTGTTGTGAAAGCATCTGTGGTGGACAGTGATGGGCAGCTCTACTACCAGATGTCATTTAGTGAGGTCTGCGGTCGGCTAGTTGAAGACAGCACGGTGTGTTTCATGGTACACAAAGTGTGGTAAACCGGATCTAGATGTAAGTATGCTCATTTAGTGGCACGCTTCTGGCAAGGTGCGACCGCTGCAAAATCAAGAAAAAGTCCCCGACGCTATTGAGCGGGAAGAGCCGCTCAAAGCAAAAATGGCCAAAATGATTATGAAGGCTGCTACTCAGAGCACATCTTCAAATCTTGCTGGCCAGCCTTGCTCAATTATGACTACCAGTGGCCCGATTGAGGTGTTTATTGAGTGCGTGGACACCACTCGAATGTCTGTCATGCTCTATGACCCTCAGAGCGAAACGTTCATGACACGCAAAATGTGGAGCGTGTTCCAGTTCAAGTCCTTCTGCACTGCCACATGAGCATTTTTTCCATACATCTATTTTAGGAATATGTACACCAATCAGAATCTAGGTTTGGTGTTGGGGGGGGTTATGCACACCATTCCTTGTCTAATATGTATGTATGTATGTTTCATGTAAGTACAGAATGTACCTACCATTTAGGGGAGTCATCACCAGTCCAGCTGTTGTGAAAAGTGGAACAAGAGGAGCAATGCAGTTCCCCGAGCAATCGAATCCCATCTTGGACAGTTCAGTTTTGAATGTAGATGCAGCCACTGCGCTGGCTGGTACTACAATGGATGAAGTGCAGAACGCGTACAAGGGATCTTTGAAAAAGAAAAAAAAGGAAGAACAGGCCAGTGGAGGAACTGTCCTGGAGGTGCTGCAGTTGAGGTGATGTGTGCTATCTACATGTAGATCTAGGTACAAACAGGATTGTATGCAATGCAACCTTTCAGCAAGCCGGTTCTCTCCGCTATGGTTGTGAAAGCAACCAATGAGGTTGCCGGCAAACTCACCGAATACTATGACAAGCAAGTGCTCGATGTGCGCGAACTTGTCAATGGTATTAAAGAGAGTGTGGCATCGATCAAACAAGATCTGTCAACAGTAAAAGGTACGTATGTCAGGCATCTAGATTTAATTTAAACCATGCATTTAAAAACCATGCTTCAATATGACAATCATTATGGTGCGTCATTGATTTAGCGTCTGTGACTTCTGCCGTCCAAACCCTTAAAATGGAAAGCAGTGGCTCGGCCCTGGCCCAGAAAGAGTGTGTCACCTCAGTAGACAACTTGGTCAATGCTGGAAAGGAGCACCACACAGAGCTGATCACTCACTTGACCAAGATGGAGGAACTCCTGCAGCGTTATGAAAAGGTGTGTTCATTCTGCACCTAGATGTAATTCATCAACCACTTCCATGCATCTAGAACGCTGCTTCTGCGCCTCTGGCTCCACCTATTGCTGCGGCACCGATTGTGCCAACAGGACCAGAGGCAATTCTACTGAGTGATGCCATTCCCACCAACAATCAGCAGGCATGTCCAGCACGTCATTGTCCACTTGTGTGCACATCTGTCTGCACGTTGCAGGGTGGTGAGCCGACAGACTTCTCCCGATTTCTGTGGCCGAATGCCAACTTGCGAGACGGTCAGAATCATACCTGTAACTGGGGGGGGGGGGGGTTTGGGGGGGGGGGGTTTCCCTCCCCCCACTTGCTGGTTTTGACCCTACCCACGCCCCCCCAACCCCCCCCCCCCTCAGAAATTTGAAACTGAAAATGGTAATGTGTTTTGTATGGTGCTTTTGAGCAAAAATCGCCCAAAAAGTAC
Organism: Paralinhomoeus sp. GSCO2_6; assembly: GCA_030248085.1. Taxonomy (NCBI): domain Eukaryota; kingdom Metazoa; phylum Nematoda; class Chromadorea; order Monhysterida; family Linhomoeidae; genus Paralinhomoeus; species Paralinhomoeus sp. GSCO2_6. The sequence continues at coordinate 49,435 of JASAMY010000229.1, read as the reverse complement.
CAATATTGGGTTATTTACAGTGTATTTTGACTAAAAAGTGCCTATTTTAGGGTTTTTACAGTGTATTTTTGACTAAAAATCAACCAAAAAGTGCCTATTTTTTTCCTTCCCAGACCCCCCCCCCCCTCCTCCAGATTTTCCACCCCCCCCCCCCACCCCCCCCCCCAGAAAGTGCCCGAACCCTCCCCCCCAGGTCCAATTCCCGGTTACACCTATGGTCAGAATGCACTGTGGCCTGCTGGCGAGCCAGACTGGCCTGCTGGCCAGCCTGAGGAGACGGACCTTTTTGGTCCGCAAAATGACGGTGCACAGTCTGGTGCTCTCCCTGTTGGCACTGTTGCCGACTCTGGCGCTGCCGAGTTTCTCGAACCGGCACCACCACCAATTCTGTCTCGGCTGGAACAATTTGAGAAGGGCCGACCAAAAGGAGCAGTGTTGGCACCCGCTGAGGAGGGTGAGTGAACGCACTAATTTGCATGCTCTGCTCTGCACCTACAAAGTTGCACCTGCAGACTCGAGGCAATCTGTCCAATCTGCCACGAGTGTGAGTAGTGAGTTGTTGGACGACGCGTGCAGGGTCCTGAAAAGTTTTCCTGAGATACCAGCGAATCTGCCAGCCATGGTTACTCACACATACATTCAAGCATGCTGACATGCATCTAGATGCATGCATGTTTAGGCTATGAGCATGGCGGTCGGGTTCCAAGAGGCAGTGTCTGGCCTAGGACCAAAGGGAATGACAGTCACAGTTGTGCAGGAGGCCCAATTTTCCACTCCTGACGACCTGATGACACAAGTGGAGAAAGTCATCTCCAATTATGGCCTCATACTGCGCAGCATTGATGGTGCAGGCAGTGTGCTGCATCCCATGGAGCTGACCTCCTTCCCTCATGCACTTGCTCAGTCAGTGGCCTACCGGTGGCGGTCACTCACCACTAAGGACCTCAGGGAGGGCACTGTCAAAGTGCAGGACTTCATATACGAGACGCTGTTTGAATTTCTAAAAGAGGTGCGCTGCGCAGCTAGGAATTTGAGCTTGCCACTGCAACTGCCTTCTTCTCCATCCTATCGGACTGACAGTGCTGAAGCAGACCCAGATGCAATGGAGGATCTGATTGCCTACAACGGAACCTGTTCGGAGCCTGCTTCGGTTGCTTTATGCTCAGCTTCGCAGTGTCCCGCCTAGCTTGCTTGTGCCTTGCATGAAGGGGGCGCTTCGCCGATTTCAACAGCAGTACCGGCGGCAAGTGAACAGGGAATTGGGTTGAGGAAACAACTCGACTCCCTCGAGTGTGTGCTGTGCAGCAGCTCAATGCTAGCTAACCTACATGTGCAAAATGTGCTGCTTGTGCCATTGTTTTGTTTGCAGGCTCCGATGAGTCGAGATCCGCAGCTAGATCCACGCCTGGATCTAGAGTGAAGACACCTGCTGTGGAACGGGTCGGTGCTGGGCTGGCTGTCACAGAGAAACGATTGGCGCCGACCAAAAAGGCTCTGTTCGTGCCGAATCCCCCCGAACCAAAGAGAAGGAAACTGAAGGAGCCACGACAGAGGAGCAAGGTGTATTGCATTGCACACCTAGATTCAACACAGCACAGATCCGACTAGCTAAGTTTACATTTGCAGGAAACCTTGCAAGAGTCGAGCGGCCCCTCCTCCAGTGGCCCCTCCGCCAGTGGCCCCTCCTCCAGTGGCCCCTCCTCCAGCTCTGCTGCGCCGCCCAGTCGCGAAAGCAAAAAGAAGAAGATGCAACACCTGAGGCAGATGCTGGAGAAAAAGTTGGAGGGCTTCTCTCCAGAGGAGCGTGCCAATTTCATCCAAAAAAACAACCTTCAGTGGTTGGACAATGAGTAATGCAGCCCCATCCACTTCTTTGCGACCCCAGTGTAGATCTAGATGTAGTGACCGGTTGCTATATCTAGATTCAGTGCATGATTTCTAGATCCATTGAGTTATGCATGCTGGCACACAATAAACCTAGATTCCATGCAGAATTACTGAAAACGGAATCTAGATGTACAGGAAGAGCTGTTGGTGGCTAAACACAATGAATCATCAGTTGGTGCTTTATGGGGTGTGGCATGCATACCATAGATTTACGCATATATTGAGTACAGAATATGGGGAAAAGGTATCTAGATGCGCCACAAATGTTGTTGGTGCAACAGAATGAATGAGTTAAAGGTGTGTTCTGTGGGGTGGGACAGAAGATTATAATCAGTACATGTGAATGTTGGTACATAGAAATAGTGAAACAATAGTGACTGCATACTAAAATAAATTGGTAACAATTCGGTAGCAAAAGGGACACAAAAATATTGTCCTCAGTGAAGCGTTGTGCTTTAGAATAGAATTGCTGTTGTGCATGTGTGTGTGTGGTAATGATGTCATGTTTTGGTGAAGTTTGAAGGTTCTGTTCCTTTTTGGTAGATTTGCTGCAACTTTTGCGTCTTTTGTGACTTTTTTGGCTTTAATTGACTGATTTTTTTTCGAAATGGAAGAGGAAGAGGAGGCGGGAGTCCCAAAAGGTACTTTTGGTGGCTGAAATGCTAAAATAAGCCTGTTTTGTTTGCTTAAAACCTTTCTTGGCTTGAAAAAACAAACGTTTTTGGTGGAAAAACACTAAAATAATCATTTAATGTAATTGAAATTTAACTGTATTGATTGATTGTGTCAATTTTTAAGAAATGCCGACGGAAGCGACCGATTTATCTCAAGAATTGGGCGTCGGTGGCCAAGAACCCTCTGCTGCTGCGCCTTTGCCTGCTGTGGATCTAGGCGCACTGCAAACCAGCAGTACGAGCAGCGCGGCAGTTGGAACAGCTGCTGAGGATGTGTCATCTGCTGCAGTCCATCAGGCAAGCTGCTTGCTTGAGTTAGTACCATTGAACCATAGCAAATGTGGCATGCATTCAGGAACAGGAATCAGTTGACAGCTGGCAAAGGAACCGAAAAAGGTTCAAAAGTGGGGAGCTAGAAAACCATCCGGAAACAGTTCAACTGGATGGAGTTCTATTCGCTGATGAAATGGCAATGCTAGATGACTCTACACAAGAGTCATGGCCAGTTCTTCACTCTTCCAAGGTGCAATGGACACACAGATGTTCTGAAACGTTCACACTATTGAGCAATGTAGCCTCCTTAGAGCTAGATTAAACATGAGTGTAGTATTCTCTGCGGAGTGCATCTAGATGTGACATTTCTTTAGGCTGGCATTTCTTTAGGCTTTCAGCAGGCTGGCCTGCTGGCCAGCCTGAGGAGACGGACCTTTTTGGTCCGCAAAATGACGGTGCACAGTCTGGTGCTCTCCCTGTTGGCACTGTTGCCGACTCTGGCGCTGCCGAGTTTCTCGAACCGGCACCACCACCAATTCTGTCTCGGCTGGAACAATTTGAGAAGGGCCGACCAAAAGGAGCAGTGTTGGCACCCGCTGAGGAGGGTGAGTGAACGCACTAATTTGCATGCTCTGCTCTGCACCTACAAAGTTGCACCTGCAGACTCGAGGCAATCTGTCCAATCTGCCACGAGTGTGAGTAGTGAGTTGTTGGACGACGCGTGCAGGGTCCTGAAAAGTTTTCCTGAGATACCAGCGAATCTGCCAGCCATGGTTACTCACACATACATTCAAGCATGCTGACATGCATCTAGATGCATGCATGTTTAGGCTATGAGCATGGCGGTCGGGTTCCAAGAGGCAGTGTCTGGCCTAGGACCAAAGGGAATGACAGTCACAGTTGTGCAGGAGGCCCAATTTTCCACTCCTGACGACCTGATGACACAAGTGGAGAAAGTCATCTCCAATTATGGCCTCATACTGCGCAGCATTGATGGTGCAGGCAGTGTGCTGCATCCCATGGAGCTGACCTCCTTCCCTCATGCACTTGCTCAGTCAGTGGCCTACCGGTGGCGGTCACTCACCACTAAGGACCTCAGGGAGGGCACTGTCAAAGTGCAGGACTTCATATACGAGACGCTGTTTGAATTTCTAAAAGAGGTGCGCTGCGCAGCTAGGAATTTGAGCTTGCCACTGCAACTGCCTTCTTCTCCATCCTATCGGACTGACAGTGCTGAAGCAGACCCAGATGCAATGGAGGATCTGATTGCCTACAACGGAACCTGTTCGGAGCCTGCTTCGGTTGCTTTATGCTCAGCTTCGCAGTGTCCCGCCTAGCTTGCTTGTGCCTTGCATGAAGGGGGCGCTTCGCCGATTTCAACAGCAGTACCGGCGGCAAGTGAACAGGGAATTGGGTTGAGGAAACAACTCGACTCCCTCGAGTGTGTGCTGTGCAGCAGCTCAATGCTAGCTAACCTACATGTGCAAAATGTGCTGCTTGTGCCATTGTTTTGTTTGCAGGCTCCGATGAGTCGAGATCCGCAGCTAGATCCACGCCTGGATCTAGAGTGAAGACACCTGCTGTGGAACGGGTCGGTGCTGGGCTGGCTGTCACAGAGAAACGATTGGCGCCGACCAAAAAGGCTCTGTTCGTGCCGAATCCCCCCGAACCAAAGAGAAGGAAACTGAAGGAGCCACGACAGAGGAGCAAGGTGTATTGCATTGCACACCTAGATTCAACACAGCACAGATCCGACTAGCTAAGTTTACATTTGCAGGAAACCTTGCAAGAGTCGAGCGGCCCCTCCTCCAGTGGCCCCTCCGCCAGTGGCCCCTCCTCCAGTGGCCCCTCCTCCAGCTCTGCTGCGCCGCCCAGTCGCGAAAGCAAAAAGAAGAAGATGCAACACCTGAGGCAGATGCTGGAGAAAAAGTTGGAGGGCTTCTCTCCAGAGGAGCGTGCCAATTTCATCCAAAAAAACAACCTTCAGTGGTTGGACAATGAGTAATGCAGCCCCATCCACTTCTTTGCGACCCCAGTGTAGATCTAGATGTAGTAACCGGTTGCTAGGCATTTACGCATGTGTCATTTACTTTGTTGGGCAGTTTGGGTTTGCGGTTGCTTGACAGAATAAACAATTGGTACTGTGACGATTTGAGAGACCTTTACTATCTGTCACTCACTCTGCTATGTGCGTGTATGTGACCTTTACTGTTTGTTTGTAAGGTTCGTAGCTATGGCGAGGACGAGGTATGCACCAACGCAGGGGAAGCAGCCATGTGGTGCCGTGCACGAGGGAGATGCTGTGAGGTCGAAGGTGGCAAAATGGAAGTGAGTAGCCACATCTAGGTGCATTGAGATACTTTGAGATGCACCTAGATGTGTGTGTGTGGGGGGGGGAGGGCTGTATCCACACAGACTCACTGGTTCCCATTTAAGAGCTAAGGCCAAGCGCCGGAAGGAGCGAATCGCAGCCCTAGTCCAGGACGTAGAAGAGCTCACTGCCTCTCTCACTGCTGTGGAGAAAGAGCGAGACAGCTTGCTGTCCGCGCTGCAGAAAGCAAAGGTTGTGGCACTCATTTGTTGACAGATGTACATCTAGAACATATTTTGTCCATAGTGGTTCCATTTCGACACTGTTCTGTGCATACAGGGCGGTGGTCAGCGCTACAAGCAGTCGTATGCCCGCTTCCATGTCAACTCGGACGGGAAGAGAGTGGCGCATGACAATGAGGTTGAGCAAGAGAGGCGTCTCCAGAGGGCGATGCGTGACCAGGCGGACGCTGTCGAGATCCACAGGGGGATGGCTGCCCTGCTCATTCCGGGGTGCAGAGCGTACGGGTTCATCACCGAGGCCGGGACGAACATGGAAATTCCAAAACAGTCCACGTTCCCCCAAAATGTCTGGGATTACATAGACACAGTCGCAAAGTCGGCATCGCAAAAAGCCACTGGCATTGACGAGAGGCTCGTCCACCTCAGAGAGTACATCACATGTGCCACGTACTCAGTGGCCTCCGGTCAGCAGGGTCCAGTGTACTACAACTGTGCGTTTTGCAATGCAGTACAATCTAGATCCAAATCCACGCATGAGACACTTAAGGCCAGAGGCCCCACTACAAGGCCCACTGGAAGGACAGCCACTTCTCGCTAGACAACATCATCAGTTGTCAGCCTGACTTCGTGCAGGATGCGATCAGATGCGGGCTCGCAGCGTCGGGGGGCACGCAGTGAATGAAGTGGGGCACATGTCATTGCACCATCTGGTCATTAACAAAAGTCAAATTGGTCTCTTTTGCAGGATGAGCTTAGGGCCCACCTCCTGTTCACCATCCGCATGCTGGCCAGTCAGCACAAGAAGCGAGGCTTTAGTTTCGTCGCCAACAAGAGAGGAAGGTGCAGCAAAAAGCTGCAATTGCCAGAAGAGCTGCACCCCCTGGCCAGTGTTGTGAACGAGCAGAACCAGAAAGGTTCCACATACCTGTGCTGTAGAGCCAAATCAAAACCGCTGTTTAGTTGGCCAGGTGCTGCCCCCCCCCTGCATGATGGCAGAGCTTTGGAAAAGCCTCGCTGGGGAGACGCGGATGCGGATGACGAGGTCCGCAAGATCCACAAGGAACAAGTCATGGACGCCCGTGCTGAGAGGCGAAGAGAGAAGCGCAAGCGGAAAGATGGCCTGAAGAAAGGCAAGTCCGACACGGCTGCTGCTACGGCCACGCCAGGAGAGCGATGTCACCAAAAATAAAAATTTAATTAATTAAATAATTCAAAATAATATTTTAAGTACATTAAAAAACAAAAATTGTTAAAAAAATAATTCTGTCATGCAGATTTTTTAATTAAAAATTAAATAAATAATTATTTGGAATTTTTTAAAAGTTAAAAATTAAATAAATAATTCTCTGCAGTATTTTTTTAACAATTTTTTAATCACACGCTTAAAAAATTGATTTTTTAATAGACTTTTCAAGTAGTTCATGGCAAATTTGTCTTTTCCCATTGATTATTGGTGTCCATTTTGTCTACCTCTACCACCATGTCATTATTGGCATGTTGTTGCCATCAAATTTATTGTCTTTCCTTTTAGTCCTGTCACACTCAGTGGAGGGTGTGTTCATTTGTAATCACTTCAGTAGGTTTTTGAATGGACTCATCCATTGCAAACATTGGAATGGAGGGAAGTGGTGTTTTCAGCACATGACATATGACGCTGTACATTGAAATTAATCAAGTATAATGAAGTAATCGGGGTGCTGGACGGTAAGTGTGAGTGAGTGTGTGTGCAACATTGTGCGCGTAAGTAGCCACAAAAACTCTCCATCACAAATCTTAAGTCCCCCACCCCACACTCAGCCCCATCTTATAGCCCAATTGACACATCGGTAAATTCAAAGTTCGCTCGGTAGTTTAATTCAAGGGTCTACTTCATTGAGGCGTGACATGCACAGTGCATTGCCATGCGCGCACCGCATCAGATACTTCTCTTCTCTTCAATGTGTAGGAGTCAACTTCATATGAATACTTGCTTGCAATTGAAGAAGGTGTACTGGGGTTCTCCACCTTACAGTAGGTAGATGACCTCACAAGAGCCCCAAGGTGATGGGCATGGATTTGTTGCATTCTTACATACAAGCATGCTACCACAGAAGTATGTACATGCATCCCAAATGCACACTTTTAAAATACCCAGTTAAAAAATTAGTTAATTAAATAATTTAAATAATTCTTCAGAATTCTTTAACTTTTAAAAATTAAATAAAAAATTATTTCTAATATTTTAATAATTAAAAATTAAATAAAAAATTATTTGAAATTTTTTAATAGTTAAAAATTAAAAAAATGATTCATCAGCAATTTTTAGTGACATCGCTACGCCAGGAGGTGGCCAGGCTTCATCAGCAGAAGAATCGGCAGATGACAGGCAAACCACATCTAGATGCTGCACGTTTACCACTCTGCTAGCCATTTTTTTGTATAGGACGACGGACGAGAACAATGTTGTGGACGAGAAGACTGGCGCGGACGAGAACACTGGTGCAGATGAGAACAACAGTGGTCAAGAGCAGCGCAACACCGGCATGTTCCAAGATGAGCTTGAAGATGCCACTGATGAAGCGAATCTAGATGCCCAGCAGATTGCCAACTTGCTGAACTCGCTGTAGACTGAGTGACCATGCAAGGACGCCCACAGCATCTAGATTTGCCCATGATTTTGCGATGCTCATTGACTGCCTTGTTTGTTTTCTTCGAAATACACTGTCGTTTGTTGATTTAATGTTTTGCTGCCAAAAATATCTTGATGCAATGTGTCTCCAGCTTAGCTCCGCCAGTTTGGGTGGTACATGACATTCTGCATCTAGATCTCAATGGTGTAACCACTAATGATGGATGCCAACTGTCCTGGACCAAGCAATTTGGCAACGCGAGTGGTGAGTGGCTGCTCTTTTCAAGGGTTTCTGTCTGTGACATGCACGTGACCTTTTCTAGGTTGAACAGGTGCAAAATGTGTCTGTTCCTGATGATGCCCTAATCGGTGACTACTCTGACTTCTCTGACTTCGACAATGACCTAGCTGAGGAGGAGAACGAATCCAAGAATGCAGACCCACAAAGTGAAGCTAAAAAGGCAAAATTGCGGCAAAGGGGCATTTGCTCTCAGGAGGAGCAAAGGGAGGCAGACAGACGCCTTCCACCTTTGCCTGAAGATTTTGAATGGATAAACCACCCTCCTATCGCAAGAGCATGTCCTCAGTGGCACCCAATTCCGAATCTAGATCCCAATCATACTTCAAACTTCACTGGAAATTCGCTATTGCATATTTTTCTCAAAATGACTCAGAGTGCGCTCGAGCACTACATGCAGTGCACAAACAAAATTGGTGAGCAGCAGCACTTGAAGTTGTGGCCGAAATTGGATTGGCCCCGCACACTGCTATTCATTGCAGCCATTTTCCACATGGATGTTGAGCAACGCGCCAACATCTGTTCATATTGGAACAATGAGAAGACAGACAAATTCATGGACAAATGCCGACCGCATTTGTCATGGAACAAATTCAAGTTGTGGTACCGATTTTCACGCCTCTATGATCCAGACACAACATCGACTGAGGAAAAGAAAACCAACAAGTTATATAAGGTTGAGAAGTATATAAATCTGCTGCTACAGCAGTTCCAAAAAATGAGACACCCGCGACAGCAGAATCTGTCATTGGATGAAGAAATGACGACATTCAAGGTCTGTTAAATCTTAACTCTAGATTCCATTTGCTTCACTGTGTACTCCATTCAGGGTAGATGCGGCTTGACTCAAATTATAAAAAATAAACCCCAAGGTGAGGGCCTCAAGTTTTACGCTCTCTGTGATCCGCAAGATGGCTATGTCTACTCTTCTATTTTGCACTCTGGCAATCCTGTACCATTTCAAAATGCTTGGGGCAGGATCGTTGCTTTTTGCTACGAACTCCTCTCTGGTGAGAACACTGGGCTGGCCAACTTCTTAGACCAAGGATTCTGCGTATGTTTTTGTGGAGCTGTTGAAGCTAATTTCATTGACCACTTTTTCACAGATTTGTTTCTAGATTTACACTGACCGCTACTACACGACAGTGCACATGAACTATGGGATGGCCCACAGAGACACCTACTTCTGTGGGACCCTCAGGAGAGAGCAGAGGAGCGATCTCCCAGTAGACATAATGTGGGGAAGTTCGAAGTGTCCAACACCATCCTGGCTAAAAAATTTGAAAAGAGGCCACTACGTCCGCCGCTTCACAAACACAGGTAAAATCACACCTAGATTCAACTGTCCACATGGTCCACTTTAGGAGAAACAATGGCCCTCAGCTGGATGGATAACACCTTGGTCACTTTTCTGACTTCGATTGATGAGTCAACCGATAGTGCCTCTCTTTGTGTCAGAAAAGGAAAGGACAATAGTGGGCATCCATTTAAAATGTCGATCACTCAGCCATCTTGTGCAAAGGACTTCTGTGTCAACATGGGTGGAGTGGACATTCAGTAAGTGGCATCTAGATGTTTTCTGGGCCATCCACATGTGTGGCGCATGTTTCACCCCCATTCCCAATCACTTCAGTGACCAGCACTGCACCACGACAAAGAAGCACCACAGAAGCAGACGTTGGTATGTCTCTGGTGTTTTTCTTCAAGGACTCGATTGGGCCGTTGCCAACAGTGTGGTCCTCTACAACGATTTTAATGAAAAGAAAGTGAGACAGTGTGATGCCAAGGCTTTGCTGGCTGATGCATTGCAACAGTTTGCAATGCATATGGTACAAGAAGATCAAGATTCAGTTGCAGAATCTGACTCTGATGACGACGATGGACAACCTGGGAAGCAATTCAACCCCACTAATGTTGCACCTAGGAATTTGTCAATTGGTGAAGTCAAGAAGTTGCGACTTGATGGTGTAGGTCACTTCCCACAAAAGTTTACTGCAGGTTTCAAGGAATGTGTAGGCCATGTCCAAAGGGTCACCACTAGGTACTTTTGCTGCAAATGTAAAGTCTTTCTTTGTGACAATGGCTGCTTTGCTAGGTTCCACACTTACACTAACTATCTGTACAATGACACAATGGTCAGTGGTCGCATTGGTCGCAAAAGTCAACTGTATTAAAATCTAGATGCAGTATGTTTATTTCTGTACTAGACTCAAACAGTTGACTTGTGCTCTGCTGTTGCATCTACATTCACGTGGCGTGCTTTCTTTGTCAATTCCGTATTTGAACTAGTGCTTTCGAGCATGTGCTGCTTCATTTGCTTTCACTGTTTTTGCTTGACATTGTGCGATGACCTTTACTGTGCCTGACTTGACCACTTCACCAACTTAGACCGGGAACACAAAACGTCGAAGTGCAAAAAATGCATCTAGAACACATACACAACCTTGCCCTGCTTCTAGATTACAGTCCATTTTGTTTCTAGATCCCCCCCGGGATCTAGAACCATACAGAACCATCCAAATCTAGATGCGCCCAATGATAAATGCATTTGGAGCAGTTTGCATCTAGAAGCGGTCGTCAGCAGGACACGAGGACAAAAAGAAGCTGCTTCTTTGGCAACCCATCTATAGATGGGCCCCGGCCTTTAAGGGGATAGCTAAGAACTGATTACGGTTTGTATTCAATTAATTCAACCTTAAAAGACGTAGCGACAGGTACGGTCGATACACGTCTTCCTGCAGCGGATGTACAATGCACTGATTTTGTCCATCAGCGTGCGTGTGTGTCTGTGTGTGTGTCGCAGGTTCAACTCAACTCAACGCATGTTATCTTTGGGTGTGCATTAGTCTGGCACACGTGTAAAAGCATGCACGAGCGAGCAATTGACAGAGACAAGAGTACAAAAAGCTTTTAAAAAAAACAGTGACACACTTCGGAGAAGAGTGGGCAACACATTATGGAGAAGAGTGGGCAACACAAGCGCCAGAAAATCGGTTAGCAGTGAGACACTTTGAAGATGAGTGGGCAACACAACCACCAGAAATGGGTGAGCAGTGACACACTTCAGAAAAGAGTGGGCAACACATTCTGGAGAAGAGTGGGCAACACAAGCGCCAGAAAATCGGTTAGCAGTGAGACACTTCGAAGAAGAGTGGGCAACACAACCACCATAAATGGGTTAGCAGCGACACACTTCGGAGAAGAGTGGGCAACACATGGAGAAGAGTGGGCAACACAAGTGCCAGAGAATCGGTTAGCACTGAGACACTTCGAAGAAGAGTGGGCAACACAACCACCAGAAATGGGTTAGCAGTGACACACTTAGGAGAAGAGTGGGCAACACATTATGGAGAAGAGTGAGCAGCACAACCACCAGAAATGGGTTAGCAGTGACACACTTCGGAGAAGAGTGGGCAACACATTATGGAGAAGAGTGGGCAACACATTACACAACCACCAGAAAATGGGTTAGCAGCGACACACTTTGGAGAAGAGTGGGCAACACATTACACAACCATCAGAAAATGGGTTAGCAGCGACACACTTCTGAGAAGCATGGGCAACACATTATGGAGAAGAGTGGGCAACACAACCACCAGAAATGGGTTAGCAGCGACACACTTCGGAGAACAATGGGCAACACATTCTGGAGAAGAGTGGGCAACACAAAAAAAACGAAATGGCCGCCTAAACGTCCGCCCCCCAACTCTTGGCTCCAGGCCAAAAACAAAATGGCCGCCTAAACCCAACAACAAAATGGCCGACTTGGCTACAAGCCAAAAACAAAATGGCCGCCTAAAACGAAGATCGGAATTTTTGCACCCTGGGGGGGGGGGGTGATACTACTGAGGGTTACGAATTTTCAAACCACGTAAGTTGGATTCAAACTGGAATGGTAAACTGTAGCACTGCTGGGATGAACGGGAGGAGAAGGGACAACTTGCCGACAGGCAAGAGCACCTAGTTTCAAAGTGGACTTTGACAATGCGCGTATACCATTGCTTTTTTTCAAGCTGACCTCAGTCTCTAGAAGTCACATATTCCCCCTTTTTTTTCTTAATTCAAAATATTCTAACGCTTACGTTGTTAATCTGCAGAATGCGCAAGCATAGGAAAGTGTTGCATTCGTAGCTCGTCTTCTAATCATAGCTAAGAACTGATTACGGTTTGTATTCAATTAATTCAACCTTAAAAGACGTAGCGACAGGTACGGTCGATACACGTCTTCCTGCAGCGGATGTACAATGCACTGATTTTGTCCATCAGCGTGCGTGTGTGTCTGTGTGTGTGTTGCAGGTTCAACTCAACTCAACGCATGTTATCTTTGGGTGTGCGTTAGTCTGGCACACGTGTAAAAGCACGCACGAGCGAGCTCGTGCCAGCAATTGACAGAGACGAGAGTACAAAAAGCTTTTAAAAAAAAACAGTGACACACTTCGGAGAAGAGTGGGCAACACATTATGGAGAAGAGTGGGCAACACAAGCGCCAGAAAATCGGTTAGCAGTGAGACACTTCGAAGATGAGTGGGCAACACAACCACCAGAAATGGGTGAGCAGTGACACACTTCAGAAAAGAGTGGGCAACACATTCTGGAGAAGAGTGGGCAACACAAGCGCCAGAAAATCGGTTAGCAGTGAGACACTTCGAAGAAGAGTGGGCAACACAACCACCAGAAATGGGTTAGCAGTGACACACTTAGGAGAAGAGTGGGCAACACATTATGGAGAAGAGTGAGCAACACACCCACCAGAAATGGGTTAGCAGTGACACACTTCGGAGAAGAGTGGGCAACACATTATGGAGAAGAGTGGGCAACACATTACACAACCACCAGAAAATGGGTTAGCAGCGACACACTTTGGAGAAGAGTGGGCAACACATTACACAACCATCAGAAAATGGGTTAGCAGCGACACACTTCTGAGAAGCGTGGGCAACACATTATGGAGAAGAGTGGGCAACACAAGCGCCAGAAAATCGGTTAGCAGTGAGACAGTTCGAAGAAGAGTGGGCAACACAACCACCAGAAATGGGTTAGCAGTGACACACTTCGGAGAAGAGTGGGCAACACATTATGGCGAAGAGTGGGCAACACAAGCGCCAGAAAATTGGTTAGCAGTGAGACACTTCGAAGAAGGGTGGGCAACACAACCACCAGATATGGGTTAGCAGCGACACACTTCGGAGAAGCGTGGGCAACACATTATGGAGAAGAGTGGGCAACACAAGCGCCAGAGAATCGGTTAGCACTGAGACACTTCTAAGAAGAGTGGGCAACACAACCACCAGAAATGGGTTAGCAGCGACACACTTCGGAGAAGAGTGGGCAACACATTATGGAGAAGAGTGGGCAACACAAGCGCCAGAGAATCGGTTAGCACTGAGACACTTCGAAGAAGAGTGGGCAACACAACCACCAGAAATGGGTTAGCAGTGACACACTTCGGAGAAGAGTGGGCAACACATTATGGAGAAGAGTGGGCAACACAAGCGCCAGAAAATCGGTTAGCACTGAGACACTTCGAAGAAGAGTGGGCAACACAACCACCAGAAATGAGTGAGCAGTGACAGTCTTCAGAGAAGGGTGTGCAACACATTATGGAGAAGAGTGGGCAACACAAGCGCCAGGAAATGGGTTAGCAGCGACACACTTTGGAGAAGAGTGGGCAACACAACCACCAGACAAGCATGCAAGCATTTCAAAAGGTTCTCGCTGGCCTAATCGTAAAGCATGCAAGCTATGACGTCATCCTACTCATAAAACATGCAAGCACGGACGATGACATCACGGCTACCGTAACCCTAGCCGGCATGGGTGCACACGCCTCCGCCCCCGATGATGATGTCATCACACGTCACGCCTGCCCTATGCGAGATCGTAGTCGAAAGATCGTAGTCGTAAGCACCCCAACTGTTGGCTCCACGCCAAAAACGCCACCGCAACTCTTGGCTCCATGCCCAAAACAAAATGGCCACCTAAACGTCCATTCCCCCAACTCTTGGCTCCAGGCCAAAAACAAAATGGCCGCCTAAACGTCTGCCCCCCAACTCTTGGCTCCAGGCCAAAAACAAAATGGCCGCCTAAACGTCCGCCCCCCAACTCTTGGCTCCAGGCCAAAAACAAAATGGCCGCCTAAACCCAACAACAAAATGGCCGACTTGGCTACAAGCCAAAAACAAAATGGCCGCCTAAAACGAAGATCGGAATTTTTGCACCCTGGGGGGGGGGGGTGATACTTACGAATTTTCAAACCACGTAAGTTGGATTCAAACTGGAACGGTAAACTGTAGCACTGCTGGGATGAACGGGAGGAGAAGGGACAACTTGCCGACAGGCAAGAGCACCTAGTTAAAGACGTAGCGACAGGTACGGTCGATACGCGTCTTCCTGCAGCGGATGTACAATGCACTGATTTTGTCCATCAGCGTGCGTGTGTGTCTGTGTGTGTGTCGCAGGTTCAACTCAACTCAACGCATGTTATCTTTGGGTGTGCGTTAGTCTGGCACGCGTGTAAAAGCACGCACGAGCGAGCTCGTGCCAGCAATTGACAGAGACGAGAGTACAAAAAGCTTTTAAAAAAACCAAGAGAAAATGGCTCCAGCAGTGAAGAGACAAACCCACTACTGCTGTTGTCTGAACATTATGGTACCCTTTGATTTGGCGCATTTAGGTATTTATTGCATAGGGTCGAAAAGTTTTAATTTTATTGTTTATTCTCATTAACAAACTTTAATTCCAGCAATAGATTTCGACATTTTACAGACGGCCAACTACATTGCCATTTCTGTCACATTATTCGTGTCCTTCTGCCTGGCGTTCCTGACATTCTCCAACGACCAATTTTTGGGACGTTTGGAACGCTACGCCGAACTATTTGGTGGTCTTCTGCGAAATTTGAACTGTTCTATAGTGTACAATATTTGAGACAATTTCAAGGCCAAGCACCAATGGTGATTTTCTTCCCTTCTGTGTTGAGCTGCATGACTTGCGCAGCGGCTGTCATCGGCCTCTGCAGGGGAATGGCCTCGCTGCTTATGCCGTACATTGCCTTCAGGGTGAGTGCGTGCGCGCGCGCGTGCGTGCGTGCGTGCGTGCGTGCGTGCGTGCGTGCGTGCGTGCGTGCGTGCGTGCGTGCGTGCGTGCGTGCGTGCGTGCGTGGGTGCGTGCGTGCGTGCGTGCGTGCGTGCGTGCGTGCGTGCGTGCGAGTGCTTACGGAAATCGATATACTTCTTGAAACTGAAACCAAAGCGGGTGACTTTCAGCTCGTTCAACTGGCGATTTTATTTGCTGGCTCCTCGGTCCTTTTTTTGGGCACCTTCGCAGTAATAGTCGGACTCTATGATTGGGCCGCGCGAGAGAGGGCTCAACTTTTGAATGTCAGCGAGTCGAACGGTGAGCGACAATGCATGTGCCAATGTACAGGGTGTCCCACGGTGGGTTTGTCAACTTTGACTGGCTACTGTGCTTCGCTGCGTTGACGGATTTTACCCAAATTTTGCACGCATACGCTACCAAGTCTAACTTAGATATGTGTCAGGTTTTCCCTTGACCGTTGAGATGTGTTGCTTTAATGGTGTCTCGAATAGAATTCCTGATTTTCACGTTAATACCGTATACGAATTTGCATCTGTTGTGTGGCGCGCTGAAGTCAGTGTTAGAAAGTCGACTACAATGGCTGAAAGTCAGCGTCTAAACCTTCAAAAGCGGGTGAAAGGTGTACAAATTTATTATGAAATAAAACATTCGCGCGAAACCGCTCGACGCCTGAAGGGACTTTTTCCTGACTGGCAGACCTGCAACAACCAGACAGTCCTGAGAAAAAAGAGCGAGCTGAGAAAAGGAGCTGAAAGAAGCTATTGAAAATGCGTTTGCCCACTTCGACGCCGATTTGTGCTCTCGAATTTGCCGTTCCGTTGCTGACAGGTGTAAGTTCGCAAAACGGTCACTTTGAAAATGAGTGATTCCGTGTCATGCTGAATAAATCCCGGTTTGATTGTTGGATCCCACTGAAATTTTTCACATATCGTTAGACTTGGTAGCGTATGCGTGCAAAATTTGGGTAAAATCCGTCAACGCAGCGAAGCACAGTAGCCAGTCAAATTTGACAAACCCACCGTGGGACACCCTGTACAGGGTGGTTCAGATTTACAGCGCATTTTTAAATGCGAATAACTTGAGCTAGGATGCGAATTTTTTTACGCGGTTTGTTGCATTCAAAATCCAACACAATAACGTTTATTCTCTGAAAAATCAGCAAGACTGACTATGTAAGGCACCGCCACCGCTTTCTACGCATTTTTCCCACCTACCTATATTCCTGAATTCTACCAGGGAGCGATCGATAATGTCTTGGTGAATTGAAGCGAATGCCTCTGCAATCTTCTGCTTCAACTCTTCCAAATTGCGACTGCTGCCCACATTTTTTGTCCGCAAACTTGCAGCACCAAATGACAAAACACGCAAGCACAACTATACACACCAGAGGGAGAACTACCTTAGAAATAATTGCGTGCTCGACAAACGTGGTTGCCTTAGTCGATCTTGCTGATTTTCCCAGAGCATAAACGTTATTGTGTTGGCTTGCAACAAACCGCGTAAAAAATCGCATCCTAGCTCAAGTTATTTAAAAATGCGCAGTAACTCTGAACCACCCTGTACATATGCCTCCACTATTGGCACACAGTAGCAACTTCTGCAAGAAAACGCACGCCTCCAGCCAGTTATTCCACGGTCTACAATTTGACCTATTGTACCTAGGCGGTCACCTTTTGCTGTAGCGGTGAGAATTCTCAATTGAATGTTTAAGTGCGCTTTTCGTTGGCCATTGGCATGGCGGTGGGCTTCCTCTTTTTCCTGCTGTGGTCCTTGCTGGAGCTGTGGTGCGTCTACCTCATGAGCGTCGCGTACAGAACGCTGAGGGCGAGGAGGAATTCGCAGCGACAACCACTGGACAAGGAACAGTGGAATGACAAGGCGAAGAGTGTTGTCTAAGACTGGATTGCGTTTTTGAAAAAGTTTGGTTGTCGATCGATCATGGAGTGCTTGCTTGACGCAAAGCGTGCGTGGCGCAGACCTTTATCTATGTACGCAGACACATACAGTGTAGGTATGTACGGAAAACGCAACACGATCCATGGCGGCCTTTATCTCTCCCACCCCCCCCCCCCCACCAAAGTCGAACAATACCCGTTAAAGCTAAGCAATTCTAAGCCGAATTAGCGATGTGTTTGCCTGTGTTTGCCTGTTTGCGGGCGGGCGGGCGGGCGGGCGGACGCACGCACGCACGCACTCACGCACGCACGCACGCACGCACGCACGCACGCACGCACGCACGCACGCACGCACGTATGCACGCCTGGCCCTGATGCGAACGCTTGCAAAAAGCCTGCAGTGCTGGTACAGTACGGGTATGGTTTGGGTACGGGACGGGACAGGTACAATTTATGGTACGTTCGCCACTTTTACCTAGTTCGAGTCACCATTGAGAGTGTACCTGCATATTATTCGCATAGTTTTTCTAGTCCAATGTCAATGGACGGGCTACATGTACAATTGGGACCAGGGGCTGGGAGAGAAAGTCTCGTTTTCATCGCAGATTGCCTCACGCAATCTCACTTGTGTCGACGTGCGCGCCTCACTGCCCACAGCCACTAACTAGTCATTATTCATTTTAGTTCACAACTTATACCTACAGTCGCATTTGCATTATTCACGACTAATTTACACCATTGTGTACATTATTTCCTCGAAGCGAAAAGCGAAATGGCGCTGCATCCTCTCATCGTCGCCACGGACCGGGTCCTGTTCCTGATCTCGATTCCGTCTTTCGCTCTCTATGTCGTTCTTCTCTTCATTTTGATTAGGTGAGCAGCGTCGCTAGATATTCGCACAGTTTTCATGGCCTTGCGCTGCACATTTTTATGTCAGCGATTTCCACAAGTACCTACATGGTGTGTTCAAACCAGAAGTTCCACAAGTGTTGGTATGTATCAATCCAGCGCAATCAGAGAAACAAAAGATGGCAGCGGAAATCGAGATACCTATATAACCTTCCGCGTGTAACAGTTCAATTTAATTGAGATAAATTCTTTACATCACAGAAAAAATATGACGAATTTGCCGAAACCTCTCTTTCTCTCTTTCGCTATGGCCGCGTGTCAACATCGCGACTACCCATCCATGGTGTACTGGGTTGTCCGCCGTCCGTCCGTCCGTCCGTCCGTCCGTATATCTATTTTGCGACCCTCCTCTCAAGAAGTACTGGCTCCCAATCTGAATGTCGACTTGAGGAAGCGGCGCGTGTCACCGTTCGAGAGCGGCTACTTCCGTCTCTGCCTCTTCCTGGGGGCGGCGGACTGCGGCCAGACGCTCTTCAACACCTACGGCCTCCGCAACGCCGCCGTGGACGCGACGCGAGCCGCGACGACGTCGGCGACGCTCGCGACCGCCGTCGACATCCTGCAGGCGTTCTGGCTCACCTGGCAGATCCTCGCAGTCCTACTCACGGCGCTCAACCGATTCGTAGGCGTCCTTCTGCCCGCCAAAGTCGAGAAGGCGCGTGGTGCTCTCTTTTTGAAATTGCGCGATACGATACCTACGTCGTGAAGTATCTACATGCAGTTGTAAAATCCGGACGTACACACTTGTTTGTACGCGCTCGCGCGCGCGAGCACGCACGCACGCACGCACGCACGCACGCACGCACGCACGCACGCACGCACGCACGCACGCACGCACGCACGCACGCACGCACGCACGCACGCAAGCAAGCAAGCAAGCACGCACGCACGCACGGACTCATGCGATTTCTAGTGGTTCGGCGGCCGCGTCCTGCTCGTGTGGATGTGTGTGGCGCTGCTCGTCGACCTCGGCGCGTGCGGCAACGCGATTCGAGTCGGAGTCGTCAGGTACAACGAGACGACAGGCCGCTTCTACAGGGATCCCGAAGCCGAGGTACGGTGCGCGCGCTTTCAAAACAAATGTACACTGGCTTTCGCTTGTTCAACTATTCGTCTATTCGCAAATCCTCTAATAGTGCCCCCCTCTCCAATAGTGCCCCGCCACAATAATGCCACGGTTGCGACGAGGTTGAATGTCAGGGGCACTTTGGAGGATGTACCTATGTACTGTGATGTTTTGTCGCAATCCGAAATCGTCGCGGTTCTTTTGCTTCTCGTACAGCACGGCATTTTCAGGTGCCCTTTGGAGTATGGGTGCAGCACGGGTATGGAATGCAGTACTGGGTAGATGGTATGGTATGAATGCCGGGCTGGTGCGATGATTCAGATCTGCAAATAATGTCGATCACACAATTATGGTACATGGGTTTCGTTCAGTGTATGGTAGGGATGTCACACGTATATGGTATGGTATTGGTACAGTGCTGGTAGAGCAGTGGTACAGAACTGGTATGGTACTGGTACAGAACTGGTACAGTAGTGGTACAGTACTGGCAAGCACTAGTACAGTACTGGTAAGTATTGGTACGATACAGTATCTGGCGCAGGTTTAGAGATCCATCCTTCCAGGGCGCAGCGGAGATCGTGGCCGTGCTGTTGTTCCTGGTCTGCACGGCGCTCTGCGCGCTCTTGTACGGCACGGCGTTTGCGGCGCTGACCTGGCGCCGACTGCACAGCAAGCTGGCGGCGGCGGCGGCAGCGGCGTCGAGTCGGCAGGCCTCGGTGGAGACGCGTCTCGCCATCTGCGGCGCCCTCACGGCCATGCTGCAACTCGTCGCCGCCGTCAGCGTGCTCGCCATACAATTCCTCAGCGAGCCGCTCCACAGGACGCTAGCGGAGATGGTGTCAGTCCCGCTAGCACGAGCTTGCGTTCAAATACGTACGGTACATACCGTACGTATTTGAAACCGTGCATGTGTGGTACATAGTGGTACATACATAGTGTGTAAATCGAACGTTCCAGGAGTTTACCCAACGTACATGTTCAGAGCACGTGTCACCCATTGACCAATCCGTGTTGCGCATACGCCTGGGTTCAGTTTTCGCACGTCGCTGGCGCTGTACACCTGGATGAATCCCTACTTGTTGCTGCTCATGTCCTCGGCGACCCGCGCGGCTTTTGTCGAGCTCCTCAGAGAAGTGGCCACGAGAACAGGAATCGCGGACGGCCGCGAATCCACTCGAGTCTTCAGCCAGCGCGGTAGCGGACGCGCTCGCAAGTGAGAGGACGGCCCCATTCGTTTAGACATTACTGTTATGGTACCTAGGTACAATAGGTATGTCGGTACACAGTGCATGCGGTACCTGTAACCGGGTGTGAAGAATGACTTACCACTACGAGAGAGACAATTCAAAGGGGCACTGTACTGCGTAGTGTAAGTAATATTGACGAAGTTATTGCTAACAAAAATCCTGGTGACGGTATGTACAACTCGGGTGCACTCTTGTCATGGACTTGTGTCGTGTGTCTCGTGTACAGAAACGTGTGCTCTGGTCGGTGGCGAGCGTGCGACTCTCTCTATTGCAACTGACACTATCTTTGTTAACGGTCTCGCCGCACGGAGGCTTTTTCTTTTTGCACTTACAGTTATTTTACATTTTTATTCAAAAGGTAACTCGAGCAACGAAACGCGATAGGACAGAAAGTTCAGCCGAAGGTTTAACGTTTATCGACACATTTCACCGTGCCTAAAGACAAGGTCGCGCCCCTCTTTGGCAGTCATTTTCGTTGCGCAGACTCGAAAAGCTTGAACGCTTGAATTGAAGAGTAGTGGAAAAAC
Organism: Paralinhomoeus sp. GSCO2_6; assembly: GCA_030248085.1. NCBI lineage: Eukaryota > Metazoa > Nematoda > Chromadorea > Monhysterida > Linhomoeidae > Paralinhomoeus > Paralinhomoeus sp. GSCO2_6. The sequence continues at coordinate 28,400 of JASAMY010000229.1, read as the reverse complement.
TCTCTACCGAACGGCAGAATCTTGGCGTGAGCGTCGCCAATACGGTACACTCAAAATGTAGCGTAGGAATCCTTGGTGTTCCGAGACGGCTTGCGAGAGGAGAGACCTCGCGAAGCGGAGAGCTGTTAGTAGAGACACACACGCTGAAGCATAGGAGAGGAACGCAGGGCACAGCTGGCGCCGTCCTATCTCAGGACAGCTAAATTTGAAATGGCGACGTAATATAGGTACGTACGTTGCGTGTTCTGCGTGCGAAGACACTGGCAATAACTATCTTGAAATACAAAGGCACAAGATGTGGGCATGGCGGTATGGATTGAGAGCTTCTAACGAGTGCCACATGTCGGCCGCTTGTTCCTAGCGGATTCTCCTTGCGGCCAATGCTACGAAAACATTGGGGCGATGTCCAACGGCCTATCGCTTCGGTATTCAAGATAAAATTGTGGCACTCCGAAGCAATGGTGTGTGTGTGTGTGTGTGTGTGTGTGTGTGTGTGTGTGTGTGTGTGTGTGTGTGTGTGTGTGTGTGTGTGTGTGTGTGTGTATGTGTGTATGTGTGTGTGTGACGCATACGTATACCACTCGTACACGCACATACACACACAACACAAATCAAGAAAAAAAAACAATGGTTTGCGAAAGTTGCCTAACTGTGGGAGGGAGTAGAGGAGGTGCAAATTTTACAAAAGGGGTCAGCGAACTGGGAAGGTGGTTTATTGTAAGGGGTAGGCTAATTAGTGCAGGTGAGTGAGCTGAAAAAAGGTGCGTAGGTATTCGTATTTACTGTTCTCTGCCGTTTGATTCGTATACCACAACAAAGTACTGCAACCGGAATCAATTCATTGCACTGCGCTTGGCGCCGCCTGCCGATTTCGTGCCTAGTAGTTGCATCACAGCTGCACACACTCAGCGTCCATTTCAGAGAATTTTGAATTTTCCTGATTACCGTAAGGAGATAAAGCTGACACAAGTTTTGCATTTTTGAGAAAGTTCAAAGAAAGTAGTCGGGCAGCACTTTTCCAGCTAGAGGCACCATGTCAGCCGTTCGTGGGGCGGCGTCGAATTGAATGCTAAAAGATTTGCATAATACAAATTGGTAGGTGCTCCTGTATGTACGGTAATCGTTTCATGGTGCGCGCAAATTCAAATCGCTTATTGACCGTTCGATAGCGGTTTTCTCTTGCACAAAAGCTGCGGTTGGGCTAGATTTCTAATTTCGTTACGTTTTTCTTTTTTGAAGAAACACAAAAGTTTAGAATTTTCAACAATTAAGAAAACGTACAAATTGTAGTTGGTCGACTCGTCGACGTTTACGATAGCGGCCTGATTGCCCGTACGATAGCAATAATTTGGTGCAGAAAACACCGTCACAACCGAATCTTCGTGGCAGAAGTTGAAACCCTAAAATTAATCGCAATCTTGTGTGGGACAATGTCCACGTAAACACCCTCTAGCCTCTACTAGTGCCCCCAACACTTATAGGGCCACCATATCTGGGAGGCATGTTCTACGCCTCCTATGGATAAAATAAGGTAGGTATGTTAGTAGGCACATTATTTTGGGCTACACATGGTAATAAGGAATGTTTCAATGTCAATGAACAATTTTGTGTGTAGACAGTTCATCAAGACTAAATCGTCTGTCTGACTTGTACAGTTCGTTCCAGTATTCCAGCATTTAACATAATCTGCTCTATAGTCGCTGATTTGCTGGCACATTCCTGAAATAATCGTCATGCGCTCCTCATTGTCGTCTCGTCACTTTAGAAATTCCCCCCATAAATGCGGCAAAAGTACGGTAGCGCGCAAATTGTAAACAAACTCAAAACTTTGCGCGTTCTTCTTACCTCCATGGCGATCTGATGCGCTCTGGAGATGAGTTGAAGGCCGTTGGCGTGGCAGAAGGTCTCGGAGATGTCCTGTCCAAAGGTGTAGCCGCCTCCGCGAGACGACAAGCCCCAACCCGGCCGCTCGTCCGGATCCGACCACAAGAGGTCGCACATCGGACCCTAAACCACGTTGGTTGGTCTCGACGCGATTGAATTTGAATATTTCAACTTGATACGGTATCTTGAACACGACGTTTTTGTGGTGCAATACCATAGAAAACACTGTAAAGGGGTAGTGAAATTTACAAATGAGCGTGTTCGTTGGATTGGTAATGCAAAGAGAAAATAAAACTTCAAGTGCAATAAGGTACCTCGTGTGGAACTTCTTGACAGCGGTCGAGTGGTCTCATTGCATCGAGGGTTGCAGCGCTCGGCGACAAACCGCCGTGACAGCAGAAGATCTAAACGGATCTCCCGCAAATTCGGCCCCGGGTCTTCTTCGGTCTGACACTTTCTAATTAGCTAATTAGCCAACCACTCATTATGAGCCCGTAGGCGCAGCCATATCTCCTCCTACGGCACGGCAGACCCATTGAGCTAATTGGAGGGTTTACGGTACATTCAAAGTGCGGCCACAACCGTACCTTCGAGTCAATAACAGCCGCTGGTGGCAAGTAGTCGAAAAGATCGGTAAATATCTGCCAGACATTCGAATTGCCGTATTTCCTGAGACACTCGTCATAGAATCCGTAAACCTAAATAAATTTTACTTGGGTACATTATTTATTCTATTTTCATCAGCTGCAAAAACAAACAAGCATTAGGCGGTGCATATACCTGAGTAGTGCTTCTCGATTCATGATTGCCGCGCAGAATTGTAATTCGTTTGGGCCAGCGGACCTGCAATGCAGCTCAATTGAGATTCACGCGCGTGCACCCGCACGCACGCACGCACGCACCTTGAGCGCCACCAACAGGCTGATGGTCTCGAGGGAGTAGTGGCCCCTGTCGACATAGTCGCCCTGGAAAAGGTAGTTGGTGTCGGGGACGCGGCCGCCGATCTTGAACAGCTCCATGAGGTCGTAGAACTGGCCGTGGACGTCACCGCACACAGTCACGGGCGACTGCACCTCGTGCACGTTTGACTCCGCCGCCAGCACCTCTCTCGCCTGTCAATCGATCAAGAGAGAAAAAAGTAACATCAACAGAGTAGATGTTACTGTGTGTACAAATGAATCCCAGATCGCTCACTATACATGGACATCGTTTTCAAAATATTGCAATAACATCGATCTAATTCCAAATCTCAAAGTTGCCCAATGCAATTTAATTAAGTACATTGTACCCACTGACATAACCAAAATGGTTTGGTGTAATTCTGCTAGAGCTGAATTTAACTTTAAATTACACACAGTTAAAAAACCAATTAAATTAACTAAATAATTTAAATAAATTAAATAAGTCCCAGCACTTTTTTAAAAATTAAAAATTAAATAAAAAAGTATTTTGACTTATTTAATAATTAACAATTAAATAAAAAACGTTTTCGACTTTTTTAATAATTAAAAATTAAAAAAAATAAGTTTGCAGACTTTTTACTGACATCGCTACCCACAACATACTTTATTGTTTGAGTGTGTGCGTGCGTGTGTGTGTGCGTGCGTGCGCGCGTGTGTGTGCGCGTGTGTGTGCGCGTGCGTGCGTGCGTGCGTGCGTGCGTGCGTGCGTGCGTGCGTGCGTGCGTGCGTGCGTATAAATGTGTGTGTGTGTGTGTGCGTGTGTGTGTGTGTGTGTGTGTGTGTGTGTGTGGGCGCGCGCGCGCGCAAGTGTTTATGTACACCCACGCAAAGACTAAACGGTCAGCGCCAACAAAGCACACGACACATCAATCCTTTCAAATCGTGGGCCCCCGATTGAAATCACCCTCCCCACTAAAGTACCCCCACCCCTCCCCCACAACCCCTTACTACGGCCCGAATTTAAACAGTTCGGTGGCTAACTGGGGTGTTTACGATGTCTCGCTCTAGGTGATTAATAAATTAGCATTAGCAATTCTAGCAGCACCAACCTTTGCGCACAGCGCCCTCACTTGCGCCTCTGTGAGTCGTTTGTTCTGATAGAGCTGTTCGATCCAAACGTCCAAGTCTTTCGTGCCCTCGTAAGGGGTTTCGCATTCGACACTTGCGTCTGAATTGATCGATATCAAAATGCTAAGAAATGCAAGCAGCGTGCCCCGGTTTCAAAAGGTGAAATGCGCAACATGACGTCACGAGTTGGAGGTTCACACTTTCGTCACAGGGCGGTGAGTCATCGCCATTTTATCGTCTATTCATTTTCTCCACCGTTTTACCGCCATTTTTTTGTTCTGCGTTATTTACATTTCGTCTACGCATATTTTTAACAATCACATACTCTTTTCAAACCAACCATCCATCATCAGTTCCCCTCGAAGTGTCTCAGCCCTTTTTCCCGCAGTGTAGTGCGGTGAGACAGGCAGCGGCGCAGCGCAATCCCCGTAGAGTAATGCGCTGTTTGCTTGGACGCTCCAGCCTATATGGGGGCAGTCCCTGTGCGTGCGTGCGTGCGTGCGTACCGGTGTACGGGTGTACGTTACGCACACACGCCGCCACAGTGGTGACTGGAGGGGAAAGGACGGAGGGGGCTGACTGACTTTGCGCTGAAAGATAACAGTTTTGGCGGGGACATGTGCTTGGACGCTCTGGCGTAGCCTCAGGGGGAGGGGGTATAGGCTCCCCCCATACCTGTAACCGGGTCTGGAAGAGTGGGGGGGGGGGGTAAATGGCCGAATTCTGGGGGGGGGGGTGTCTGGAGCAAAAATTGGGGGATAGCCCGCCATTTTTTGAGTTATACTGGTACTTTTTGGTCAAAAATGGGTATAAATACCTAGGGTCTAAACAGTGTTATTTAGCTGTTTAATGGTCACTTATACAGGGTGTCCCAGCCTCGACTTCCCCTCTTTGTTCAAGTGTATCTCAGGGATGGGTGATGCGATTTCGATGAAATTTTAGACGGTTGTACTAATCAGTCAAACTTAGATATTCTCCAATTTTCAGTGAAATCCATAGCGTTCCTCAAAAGTTGTGCGCAAAACAATTTTTTTGTATACGGCTGTATACGGCTCAAGCTTCTGATTGAGCACGCCTGGAACGAGATTGCCACATTTCCCGATCTGGACGCAATTATGTGGAACAGGACGGTGCCCCTGTCCACTTTCATCGCGACGTTCGTCAATTTTTGGACGACAGCTTTCCAGACAGATGGATTGGTCGCAGGGGGCCATTGACTGGCCTCTGCAGTCGCCTGACCTCACTCCTTGCGATTTCTCGGTTTGGGGAATTCTGAAGGAAGTCGTTTACGCGCAAAGGTGCAAGACTGTTGCCGAACTGAAGGAGTCCATCGAAAACGCGTCAGAGCACTTAGGTGCTGAGCTCTGCTCGAAAATCTGCAGATCGGTGATCAAACGTTGCGAAAAATGCGTTGATATCGATGGCGGTCTTTTTGAAAACTGAAACCGTGTTCGATTTCACTGAAAATTGGAGAATATCTAAGTTTGACTGATTACTACAGCCGTTTAAAATTTCATCAAAATCGCATCACCCATCCCTGAGATACACTTGAACAAAGAGGGGAAGTCGAGGCTGGGACACCCTGTACATGGCTCGCTAATACACTGGTTCGCTAATATGGCTCGCTAATATGGTTCGCTAATATGGCTAATACATGGCTCGCTAATACGCTGGTTTAATTAATGGCTCGCTAATACACGACTTCGGCAATTTCAGTCATTTTTTTTTGACGAATCATGTCTTGCTTGAGAGTTGGACGTCGTCGTACATTGTTGCTTAGTAGAAAAACGTACAAGTACGTCACAAATTCATTACTAGCCGCGACGTGCACATTTAATAAAGTTGGACTACGAGCCACGTACGTACAACTACGAGCCGTGTGGGGCTGTGGCGTAGTCCGTAAGGCGTTGGCCTCCTGACCGCGAGGTCGGGGGGTTCGATTCCTTGCTGGGTGAAAACCACGGCAACCCCCTTGGGCAAGGGGTTTAAACCACTGCTCCGGTTTCTGGCTGTACCGTGGCTCAGGCCAAAAATCAGTGACAGGTGGGGGCCCACCTTGCCTCGCGGCAGAACAACGCCCATTGTTGTGTATATGCGGCGCCGCCCTGTGATCCTGGTGATTCAGTTAACGGCCATTGTGCTGTGTCAGGTGGTTGTCGTCAAAAAATAAAGTAAAAAAAAAATAATAAAGTTAACAACCAGAGTCCGATCGGTTACATACACCGCCTACTCTGAAAGCATCCGTTATGAACAAGTAGATTACAGATGCAGTATTGTATCGAGAAATACATAGTTATCTCATTACTGTTCATCTTCTATTGCTCGACACGAGTGAGTGGTCTTTTTTTCAAGCCGTTCCTCAAGTTGTCTTCTGCCTCCTCAATGGTCTCAGACATTTGGGCGTCTCTGGTCTCGGGGAGAAGCGCCATCGCAGCCGCGCAGAGCAGCGCGACGAGCGCCAGCAACGCCTCGACCAGCCATGACAGGCTCGCGTCCTGCGTTCAACAAGTTATTATAGCGCGTAAACATCTATGGTAATTGGCCTCCACCGCACCTCCTTTGAAATTAGCCCTTGCCCTGTTTGAGTCATGGTTTCAGTCCTTGTGGGGAATACCGTAACTCCTACAATAGACCCCCTCCAATAGTGCCCCGGGGTAAGGGGTACATGTTATGTCATGTGCCTTTTATGGGCAAAAATAAGATGGTAGGTACATATATATCGAGTATACACACTACTGCTAACCAATAAAAGTACGTTTCGGCAACTATTACTGGTAAATCAACGATTAAATGGAAAAAAGTGACCAAATTAACGAAAAATCGGCAATTCTGACAGCAAAATTAGCATTGCCGTTCAAAATGTTTAGGTTGAAAGTATAGAGCCCCCCCCCCCTCCAATAGTGCCCCCTCCAATAGTAAGGAGCGGTTGAAAAAGTTGTGCCCCAGGGGCACTATTGGAGGATTTTTGGTATGCAGCGATAGCGGCAACAGAGCTCCTCTTGGATGCCCTCCTTTAGATTGTAAGACTCGTTTTCCCTCAAATCTCCCCCAAACAATCTCCCCTCCTGCATTGTACATCCGAACGAAAAACGAACGCGAATACAGGAAGAGGAGGAGGCTACTTAGAGAGTTCATTCTATCCTGGTTTTGGTATCTGTCGCTTGGACGACACCGACACCATAGAGTCTGGTATGTACATACACTTGCCTGCATAGTATGTACGTAGCCCAGCAGCACTGCACGCCACAGCTCCCAGTAAGTCTTAGAGCGGGTTTTTCTCGCCCACCAGTTTGGTGATGCCGACGACGTAGGGCCCGCCGATGGAGCCGGCGCCGGCGGCGGCTGAGCTGAGGGCCAGCCCCGAGCTGCGGATCGACGTGGGCAGCACCTCGGCGGTGTGCACGAAGAGCGTGTTGTACGCGGTCGTCGTGCAGAACTTGCCCACCATCGCCAGTGCCACTCGCCAAGAGTAGGCGCCGTCTGCAACAACGGTGCAAGACAACACAGTGGTGCTGAAGAAGTGTTACGAATACTACACAACATACACCGTGGAGTTTCCAACTCCAATTAGACCCTCGCCGTATGCAACTGTACCCTCGCCCCCCCCCCCACTCTAGAATCAACCTCCGCGTTGTGTTGCGTTGCGATGCAGCTGTGTGCGTTTCATGCGCATCTGCTCGTTGCACTACACAGTCGCGTGTGTATAATCTGACACTGTGACGGCCCCTCCCCTCACCCAATGAAAAGGGCCTCCTTTACGAAAAGCGCCTCTTCCAGAGGGCATCCAAAAATGAAATGGTATTCATAGAGGTTTTACGTCTGGCAAAAAAGCTGCTAGGCTGACGCGACACGACGAGATGTGTCTTACCTGCGGCGGTGAGAAATGGCAGAGCGGCGAAGACGGCTGCCGTGACGGCGGCGCTAAGGAGGACGGCGTACTTGCGGCTCCAGAGCAGCAGCGGCATGCCCAGCAGGCAGGCGATCACCTCGGCCACACCCGCGAGCGAGTTGTTCAGGAAGCGACTGCCGTGGTAGTTGGAGATGTTGAGCACGATGCCGAAGTACACGAGCGAAATCGAGAACCTGTGGCAGACTGCGACAATGGCAGGCTGCTGCCACCGAGCACCGCGATCGCACGCACGCACGCGCACGCATGCACGCACGCACGCACGCACGCACCAGACGAAGAAGGTGGCCAGCACCACCAGTAGGAGCCTTGGGAACTGCGGCAGGCAGCCCTTGAACTTGAAGACGCGCAGAAAGAACTCGGACTTGCCCATCTGAACGGGAACTACATACATGCGCATATGTACTACGGATGTATTTATTGTTTGTTTGATTGTTTTACTTCATTTGGACAACCCTTACACGCAGGGCGCGGTACATCGTTGAGACAACGTGGGAAACCCGCAGTCTGAGAAGGCCGACGTTCCAGCCAGTGGTCGTCACCACGCCTCCAAGACTGCGGCGGTATCAGTCACAAACAAGTCGCCACAGAAATGCACAACTCGTCACCTTCAATCTCGAAGAATTCGACATGGATTTACCATCTGCGTGTAACATTGTACCTGGTCGTTTTGAATGCTTATTCAAATCGGGCACACGACTATAGCATACGAAAAGAGCGCTGCTGCTTGCTTACGTCCTTTCTCATTTCCTGTGAGATGGCCTCTATGGGGGCATCCTCGGGATACTCCCTTCTGTTCCATTTGGCAGCGGTTCTTAGAATTCTCTCGGCTTTCTCCACTTGGCCGTGGACAAGCAGCAATCTGGGCGACTCTGGCAGCGTACTGTGGTGTCATCATTTGAATGTAGCGCACGGGAAGTCAGGAAATAGCGTCTCAGGACAACGCACAAGAAGTAGATGAGAGCCACGGCCAAGGGGGCGCTGGTGATCAGCTGCAGCCAAACCCAGTCCCGAAGGATGTAGGCCAACCAGGGCAGTAGAACGTAGACTATGGCGTAGGGAAGGAAGAAGAGGCCGCCGACCCAACCGCGGTACTGGACACCCACGATTTCGACCACTGCAATGCAAGGGCACACTTCAAAACGGTGCAATCAGAGATACCTACCGTGTGAATCAGGCGTATACCTGTAAATGTAGACCATGTGCATGTACATGATATGTACAGGGTGGGCCAAAAAAAAAAGTACCCTTTTTGCATTTTCCATAACTAGGCCAAACGGTAACGGATCGGGCTGAAATTTTGTGTGCATATAGCCAAGTAGGATCTGCACATGCCCTCCAAATTTTATTTCGATTCCTCCACCCTTGCCCGTTTTATGCCCGTTTTCCCAAAAACACCCAATTTTCGAAGTGACGGACCACATGAAAATGGGCCAAAAAAAAAGTACCCCCCTCTATCTCGGCCGATCGGGGACGGATCCGGCTAAAATTTTGCAAGCTGAAAGGCACCCCCAATTCTACCTCAAACGCCAAATTTCAGCTCCTTCTGTTAAGGCTTGCTGTAGTAACACAGATTCAAACCGTAATGCAAAATGCGCATTTTTACCAAACTGTTGCTTCATGCGTGTTTATAATAATATTACTGTGCAACTGATTTTGGCCTTGCCGAATTTTCTTGAAGAATGGCGTATTCGGCTGGTCTGGCAGCCATCATTTGGAATTATTATTCAAATCACAAATTTGGTGGAGCAAAAAAAATTTTCGGCTTTTGAAGGGCGATCACAACGTGACTCTCAGTGGCATTCAAGGATTCCTCCAGCGAACCAGTGTGTGTGATGTGTGTGTGTGGATTCGCAGTGTGATTCTTGACCGAAAGAACGGTTTTCGAGCTCGTCTGAGGGCGGTTGTGTCGCAGAACGGCGCTCAAATCGAGCACATGTTTAGAAAGATTTGAAGATGGCGGTTTGATGTGTGTGTAGCGCGCACTACAGCAAGCCTTAACAGAAGGAGCTGAAATTTGGCGTTTGAGGTAGAATTGGGGGTGCCTTTCAGCTTGCAAAATTTTAGCCGGATCCGTCCCCGATCGGCCGAGATAGAGGGGGGTACTTTTTTTTTGGCCCATTTTCATGTGGTCCGTCACTTCGAAAATTGGGTGTTTTTGGGAAAACGGGCAAGGGTGGAGGAATCGAAATAAAATTTGGAGGGCATGTGCAGATCCTACTTGGCTATATGCACACAAAATTTCAGCCCGATCCGTTACCGTTTGGCCTAGTTATGGAAAATGCAAAAAGGGTACTTTTTTTTTGGCCCACCCTGCATAATATAGACAGTGTAGGCTATCAATGCACAGTTACAGCACGTAGACCTTCCAGTTACGTTAAATAGTGCAGAACGGTCCATTATTCTTGCTTGAATAGTCTCACAACAGAAAAGGAGTGAAATTTTAACACGGCTTTGAAGAGCATTTTGACCAATTGAATTGCAGAGACAAAAGTTGTTGTGCAGTGCATGCACGCTAAGTGTAGGAGTTGACCAAACACTTGTTCTGGCAATCATCGAGTTACATCTGTGTTTAGGTGCCAGTGCCAGTGAATCGCTTCTTAGTTCGGTGTGAGCGTGTGAATCGCGCACAAAGTAAAGAACACAGGTACGGTATGTAACACCAACGCAATGTCATGAGAATGACAGCACAGGAGGTCCCAGTGGCTGCTCCGAAAAAGCGTCCCACTGCGAATGACCAGTAGTTGGGTGCGAACGCCAACGCGCTGTTCACCAGGAATGCGGAGAGGATGGTCATGATCGACGCCGGCTTCCTCCCCAACCTAGGAGCAGACGTCAGTGCATGTGACTTTGACCGTTTCCGAGCAATCCTTTTCGCAAGAAGTGCAACTTGGACCTTACCAGTCGGCCAGGTTTCCACTCAAGCCGTTGCCAACCATCCATCCCAAAAAGTACAGCGATTGTGTGACTTCATAGCCGAATCTCTGATCGCAGACCAGGTCGAACTGCAAGTTCAACTCTGTCTGCATGTTTCGCAAAAAAAGGTTGCTTAGTATCACTTTCAAAACCAGTCGACACGGCTGATTTCTACCTGAGTAATAGGCGTGTTCGTCATGTCAATGCTTCGGTCATAGCTCCAGGAATCGCAGCGGATGGTGGAAGCATTTCCAGCTCTCTCACTTTGCACAATGGAATAGGCCGCGTCAAAATCTACAGGCAGCGCTGTGTAGTTGAACTGATAGTAGAGGCAGGCGTCTAGCTGCGGACCTGACAAGGTGTTCTCAAAGAGCTGCGCTTGCTCTGGGGAACTAAAGGACAACAACGAAAATAGTACAGTGCTTGCATGTCTAGCATGGAACTCTACATCTGCTGCGCGAATTATGCCGAAATGTTGCGCCCCTGTTTCAGTCGCAGAACCTGATGTTGAGTTTCTGCTGCACCGTCCAGTGAGGTTTGAGGCCGGGCGCGTCGCAGCTGAAGGGTGGGGTGATCTGCTGGAAGGTGGCCCCGATCACCAAACTCGCTGTAGAGGACGTGATCACGACGATCTGCACCACCACGGAGATCTGCCACGCTCCGAAGCGTCCAACTGCTTCTAGCAAGTCGTCAAAGTCTCTGACGCCTTCTTCTGTCTTCGTCATTTTCTCGGGGCGTTGGAAAGTCGACGGTGTTCACAGCGAATCCTGTTCGCTGTAACGGGTTTGTTGACGGAACTGAGGCCCTCCCCACCTGGCGCGCTGGCTGACGGAATAGTTTCGGCAGATGCAGATAAGAGGACCTGCTGACCTGCGCGCAGTCGACAAATATATACGTCGTGAAGTGTCCGCACGGTACAGTGGATGAGTTTATACATAGGTAGTAGGTACACACACATACCTAGGTAATAGGCTCCCCCTCCCCGAAATTTCGTGAAGAAAGAAAAGTGCAACGGTGTCTCTCCAACTCCGTTAAAGTACTCAACAACCCACATTACAACAGACATTTTTTTGACAAGTCATGTCTTGCTTGAGAGTTCGGCGTCGTAACATTGTTGCGTAGTAGAAAAGCGTACAAGTTCCTCACAATTTCATTACTAGCTGCGACGTGCACATTTAATCAAGTTGGATCACGAACCACGTCCAACCAGAGTCCAATCGGTTATCTCATTTGGTGCGGCGGGCCTGGTTGTTCTGCTGCTGGCTACTGGGGTGCGTGACGCTGCGCTGGCTGTTCTGCAGTGCCTTCGCGGACCCAATCATGCGGAAGAGGGCCTTTCTGTACGGCTTGATGATGAACAACGTGACGATGGGGTCGAGGGTGGGATTCAGATGCTTCAGACCAACGATGCACATCTGCACCACCAGGGTCACCGAGATGTCGAGCGTGACGCGGAAGGTCATGAGGAACGAGACTGGCGCCTGGCAGGCCAACGGCGTCAGCGCTTGCAGCAGCGTCGCCTGAGACTGCATGGAATTACTGACAGCAGCACAAGCGGGGCTGGATGCGCACCTTCATGACTTGCTGGGTCTCCCTCTTTCGGTTTCGCGCTTCTGGGCCGGCCGTGGTCGCCATGGACCGCATGTGTCGCTGCAGTGTGAGGATCATGAGCAGATTCAGAGCCACCAATCCGCAGAGAATGCAAGTGATCCCAAATGGCAGCCAGGCGTTGATGAAACGCGAAACGTGGTCCATCCCGGGGTACGTGGTCCACACCCTGATCGAGCCGGAGGGCATAACGTACGCGTTGAAGCTGCTCACAAACGCACCCTATAAGTGGTGTTTAGGCGAACGTGTATGACGACTCTGTGGTGTAGTGGTTTGTGCGGCCGACTTCAACTCGTGAGGTCGGGAGTTCGAGCCTCACTGCACAGTATGCCTATACATTACCTGCAGCGCAACGACCACAACTGGTAAAAGGTCGAAGAAAACCAAATAAATTGCAATCTTTCCTTTGACAAAGAACTGGTCATAGTAGGAACTGAACACAACTGCGATAACTCTGCTGAAAGTCAATGGAATCAGTGGCATCGCCATGAGCTGCGTTGCCACCCACACAACTGCGCCAGCCACAAAGCGCAGCATGCGGATGTCAAAGATGAACGCAAGTGGCAGCTGAAAAATGTTCTGCTGAACTCTACGATACGGTACCTATGTACCGTATGAGCATTATGTACAAATACGAACAAATACGCCCAACAACGTTGCATGATACTGCAGGTAGCATGACGGACAAACCGTTTGGTATCCCAAATTCATGAACGCGTCGCACACTGCGAGGTTGCACACAAAATATTTAAAATCGTTGAATTCGCGCCACATTTTATACGAGATGTAGATGACGAGCAGATTCAAGCAGAAGCCGACCTGGAAAGCTAGTATTACACTCAAATATAAGTACCATAAATGCTCCAGTAGTATGCCCTCCTCGGCTGGGGGCCTCATTTAATCTGTGATCATTAAATTTTTTAGGTCCCACTCCAAAAGTGACCCTGCTTAAGCACGGAGAAGCATGACGCCCAGTGCGCACTATTGGAGGAGTTATAATGGTGTTGTTGTGGTTGGATTAGGGGCAACAACGCTAGGAGGCCGTCAATGCCCATATAGCATACCCTTCTCCATGACGCCTTCCAGTCTAGAGAAGCATGAATGCGGAAGCCAAAGACAGTCGGAAGAACGCCATTTGTAATCTAGGGCAGCGACAGCACGAGAAATTCCATGGATAGGGAAAGACTCGTTTTAGTGGATCCACCGAGAATCGAACACAGGACCGCGCGCGCAAGAGGCCGATTCTCTACCACTACGACATCCGCTGCCCCAGTTATGATGTGCTTTGTGTCACGATGACACGTCATTTGTGACCGATTGAAAGCCGTACTCGTAATCACATGATCTCAAAATATTGTGCTTGCCACGTGTATTTGCATCATGACGACGGCGAAAATGCCCTTCTCCATCGCCCAACTGTTCGCCTCCTCAACCGTTCCATTTGCCATATTTTCTGCGTTGTCACAGCTCGGAATTTGTTGTTTGTTTCGGAAAAGCCGAGAAAAGCTGCACGTTCGTTCCGCTGCGAATGGGTGGCGCCTGAAAGCCCGGGCCGCTTGAAAACAAGTTATCCTGGGCCGTCAAAACATGGGTCCGCTCGTCGCAATCACGGCGCTTAATCACGCCATTGCGATTGTGCGCAACTCGCGCTAATCAAAGAGTCTGCGCTGCAATTCAAGGCGATGAGGGGGGGGGGACGGTGAGGTTTGTCGGTTCTTGGAGCGCCAATTAACCGGCGAAGACGTGAGAACGAGGCATTGAACGCGTGGACACGCAAACTGCGAACTGAACTGCTCCGGGGCTGATTGAGAACGGTGACAATAGCCGCAGTAGTGACATAGTAAGTCACCATCATGAAGAAATCAGGCAACAGTTATACAGAACGCACCGGAGAGAACGCAAAGCGCGTGAAGCACGGGAACACGCACGCGAACTACACGTGTGTACTAACTACACAGATAACGCAATAGAAACCAGGCGAAACGGCGTTGTTTTGTTCTATTTTTTCGCAAGTTGTTTTGTGTTTTTTGCTTTTTTTTCTGCATTCTAGTTTATTCTTTCGTCGTCTCGTTCGTCTCTTTATTCTAACGTTTTCTCGAGCGCGTCCTAATCGAATCGGTACTGTACCAAGATAATTTTCCAACACACTTGCGAGTGGCGACTTGCTATAGAGCAGCTGTCATTTGCATCTCAGATGCGTCTAGCTTGGGGGGGGGGGGGTGGTGTTGTGAGTGTGAGAGAGAAGCTCTCATTTAAAGGCGCGCCCCTTTGGTTGGACGCAGTTTGCTGATGCCATCCCTAGTTGTTTGCCGGTCGAATCGAACGATCTCTGTACGAAGAAATCTGCGCGCGTGCGGATGGGAAAAGGCGTCTAATTAGCTAAGAAGCTAATTATGGTTTTCTTCGGCGCTGCTGGCTTCGTTGGCGGGCCGATTTTCGTTTGCGCGATTCTGTCGAACGCTCTGTATTCTGCGGCGTTCGAATCCCACGATGAAAAACCGGAAAAACTTCTAGAAGGCGGTAGTGCTGTCGACAGGTTGGTTCCGCCCGCAATTTGCAGCGGCCTCGTTCAATCGAGACGGCTAGGAAACCTTTAAAATTGTGTCAGAATCACTTTTTAGTGTAAATCATTTACAGCAGAGTGTAAATATTGACGCCCTGAGCTTTAGTACAGCGTAGGCAGGCGACGTTCGGTTCAGATGCAGCACAAAATTAAAAAAAACAGATACACACAAAATCGTATATATTTAATCAGTTGAAGACTAGTAGAAAAAAGGCGATTGCGGTGCTGGGATTTGAACCCAGGTCTCAGGAATACCGGTCCTGTATGCTAACCACTACACCACACTCGCAAAGCGATTTTCCGACGCACTTTTTAGGTTCCTTTTGATCGTTTTCATAGTGCTCGGAGGTGTGATTTTGGGTTGCGCCGCGCTCTTCGCTGTCACTGTGACGATTTTCTGCTGTGTCAAAGGTTTGTTCTAACTTCAAACTTCAAAAATGGAAATTTTGTATTCGTTATTCATTTTTGATTAAATTAAATGCGATACTGTTCAGATAGAGTTCCAGAGCCGAAAAGGTCCCTGAATCCCGTTGTTGTTATCGACGACGCAGAGCTTTGATGTTTGGTATTTTGTTGTCGTACGCACTTTAATTATTTTTCAGTTTGTTTCGTATGAAGAATAGGTAATAGCGGAGTATTGACTGGTCACGCAAGCACGCACGCACGCACGCACGCACGCACGCACGCGGTGCACTTCGGAATGAGTTCCGTAGTCCGTACGGCTCGTTGCACACGTCAACAATCCTGTCATCTGCGCCAAGTCACGTGAAAGGCAAGTGGCAGCTATCATCCATCCCGACGGGGTTGTATACAACGCGCTTGTTGTACGATCGCGTGTTGCGGAAGTGCCACGTATGGCCCCGCAAGCGCATGCTCATTCCGTAGGGCGCGCAAAGTTTCAAGTTTCCAAAATGACTCTCCACTCCCACCCCTCCGCCCTCCGCGTATCAGAGTGTTTATTGGTCGAAGCCTCACAGCAGCAGGACGGTGTATTGGCGCTGTCTGAATTTTCCAAACAGTTGCCAGAGCAGCAGCAGACCGAGAGAGAGAGAGAGAACTAGAAGCTGTCGTCAGTTGTCGCCGGCGCGGGTGGTAAGAGAAAGCGCAGACGTAAACCCGAGTAACTTGGCCTCTGAAAAAGAGCGAAGTACACCGAAACCGAAAAACGAAACCATGTCGTCCTCGGTCGGTGTCACGGCTCTCGTCCTCTCAGTCTTGCTCGTCCTCTGCGCGGCCGACGCGCGATCAAAGATCAAGGTCTTCAACCAGGAGACTGGACAATTCGTCGACGTCGTCAGTAAGCGACGAGAGATTTGCATACAGTATCGTCCCGGCGTTTGATTACGTGCGGCAATACCTAATGGCACGCACTAGTCGACGGCTGTGTGTCGCTTTTAAATTTGCACTGTTCGAAATGTGCACGCGTACACGAGAATAATGTATCTATCGTATTTCAGTTTTGTTGCACAATGTTGCTCAGAGTGGGTAGCAAAATTAGCGGGTTTTCATTTTTTTTTCGCGGCTCGTCAAAACATCAGACTTCTAAACCGCGGAATTTAGCGCTCTTTTTTTAATGCTTTTTTTTTCGTCAACGTTGAGGCTGCCGCAGTCCGGAGGTCTTTCGTCTGTGTCGGTCGACGCAGACGCCCTGCGAGAATCGCTGCGGCCAGCCCCGCTGCCGACCCGCCTGCAACACGACCGCCTGCATCTGTCGCTTCCGCTACTACCGCAACGACCACGGCGACTGCGTGCCCAAGCAGCGCTGCGAAGGTCCGTCTATTTGGATGGCTTACTGTAGCCGTAGTCCGTATTCCCTTAGTCAGCCAGTAGCATCGTTTGAAAACATTAGCGACGACCAATCCACCCCCCCCCCCCCATATCGCTCAAACGAACGCGCCACGCCGCCTACCAAAGCTCTATGCGTATCAATAGTGTATAACCCAAATGTTACGCAAGATATACGTTCCACTCCCAAAGAACTGATCCCGCGGTCGAAACGCGCCCAAGTACAAAACATACCGCAATTCCACCAAATGAGCGACCTGCGGTCTTTCAACCTACCGTAAACCCTATAATTAGCCCCCCCCCCCTATAATTAGCCCCTCCCTATAATAATACACGCTCCCAAGACCACTTTGAGTTAATAAGCCCCCCTCCCTATAATTACACCCCCTCCCTAAATGAACCATCGTCTAAAAGGCACATGTTTCCATGTCTGGGTGTATGTATGGTCGCGTATGTGTATGTATGTACACGTATGTGCATGTGAGACTGTGTGAGAGTGTGTTAGAGTGTACCAACGTGTGTGCACAGCGCCTTTTTCCCTTAAAAATCGCCTCCACGCGCCCTTTTGCCCACACATCTTCCCACTCATCGACACTTCCAGTTTATAAGCCCCCCCCTATAATTAGCTCCCCCCCCCCCTATAATTATACACCCTCCTAGAGCTCGAACGAAAAAATTAGCCCCCGGGGGGCTAATTATAGGGTTTACGGTATCATCCACGCTGGGCGGTTATTGAAATGAGGGGGAGGAGCGGCCATCGGACGGGGCATTCTTTGGAGCCCAACCAACCACCACATAAGCGGCACACGAACAAGTTGACTATAGCAAGCTAAAACAATCCCGTGCTAAGTAAGCTGCCGATGGGGCGGAGACTACATAGGTAGTTCCTTCTGGGGGGGCGGGGTAGACCGAACCCGTTACAGTGTATACGCTAGCATCACTTTAGAGAGCCTAAACGGAGACGTGCTGGAGGACCAGCTTTTGACGAAGGCTGCTACGACAACGACTAAGACCACTACGACGTCTGAACCGGACGAGGATGAGAGCGACAGCGTTGAAGGCAGCGGCATGCTATGAGACCGCCTGATAGGCTTCGTCAGATCAGCCTAACTTCGCCGAGCCTAAAGTCTTTCTAGAATCGCCGAAACAGGCAAGCAGAGCGAGCGCTTTCAAATCGTCTCTTCCAACTTGCTTCTTGCTTACGACGCATCAATGCCCATGCGTGGCTTCTGCATACGGTACATACAGTCTAGCGCTAACCGTCCGCTTTTGCACTGTGTGTATAGAAGCACAAACGAATCTGCGCCATTGAACGAGCAGGGAACAGTCACATGCGCGTGTCACAAACGCCTCTCGAAGCAAACAGGCTTTTAAAGGAGCGTCCACCTACGGAGGGGGGAGTACAACTTTTAGGAGAGAGTCAAAATCATGTTGCTGGGTTTGGAGATCAGGGGAAGGGTGATCCAAGACGCAGTTCGCTTTCTTTTAGACTGAAATTACGCACAGATAAGTACCTTCGACTTTTTGTGGAGGGGGGGGGGGGGTAAGGGGTTGGGGGACTGGGTCTTGTAACATGGTCATGGCGAAACAGTTCTATTCCAGCAGTGTGCGTGCGTGCGTGCATTCGACATGTGTCCATGTTCACACGCTTCTTTCCCTAAGGACCAACGATGAACAAACGGACAAACAAAGAGCGCCCAAAAAGCGACGGGAGGGGGGTAGCTACTTGCCGTCCACCAAAACAAATTCAATCGCACTCGAGCAGCGACGAGAGATACTGTAACGGCGCCATTCAAATGTCGCAAAAGAAGCGCAAAGTGCCATCGCTCTAACCAACGTGGGGAATTTCGCTCGCGCGCGCCTCTCTAGGGCGGGGGGGGGGGGGCGTTCGATTACTCTGCGTACCGCGGACATTCAACTTTGACACAAACGGTAGCGGCGACATATGACGACAGAACAGAACAGCCCCATTCGAAATGCGCCGCTGTAGGGTGCGTACCCTGGCGGGGGGGGGGGGGGGGGGCAGGGGTCCCCTGGACCCCTCTGCCCCCACCAGCTGTGGCGACGAGCACACCCAGAATCGATCGCGCCTCCCAGGCCGCACGCTAGACGATACTGATGACGCGTCATCACTTTTCCGAGGGGGCAGAGGCAGAGGCGGTGGCAGAGGCAGAGGCCAGCTTCTGCTTCTGCTTGCGCTTGAGCAGCAGCTTGTTGCTGCTGTCCGTCAGCTTCTTGATGTGGATCTCGTCGTTGCCCACCCGCATCGACGCCAGCGTCGCCTCCATCTCGTCCTGAGAAGGGCGAGATTCAAATTTTCAAGACTTTCCACTGCTCTTTTTTAAGGAAAACAATCGATTGTACTGTGCCCCCCCCCCCCCACCACCACCGAGTGGGGTGCGGGGGAGGGGGTCAGAAGAACTGTCCCACCAAAATGGCGTGCGAGAGTTATTTCGGCATTTTTGGTCCAAAAGTGTCTAACATGGCGCTACCGTGCGGTGTTTCGCGAACGCCAACACACAATTTCATCATTCTGAGAGACGGTTGAGTTCAATTGGGATCGGGTCTCGCAGCGTCACAGTCGTATGGTTACACATGGGTAGCATAATGCGCGCACTGACCTGCATGTCACCCCACTGGGAGCGTTCCTCGGTCAAGACGGCTGGGGTGCAGAGGGGCGTGTCGGGCACGCGGTTGTAGTGCGTGATCCACTTGTGCGCCATGAGCTGGTCGATCGTGTACCGCCGCTCCGGGTCCGTGTTCAGCAGCTGCGAGATCAGCTCCTTCGCTGCAACCCAAGTCTGTCTCGGTCTGTCTGTCTGTCTGTCTGTCTGTCTGTCTGTCTGTCTGTCTGTGCGTGCGTGTGCGTTGGTGCGCGCTGGCTCGGTCCGTGCGCGTGCTTGTCCGTGCGCGCCTGTGTGTGTGTGTGTGTGTGTGTGTGTGTGTGTGCGTGCGTGCGTGCGTGCCTGTGCGTGCTTGCCTGTGCGCGCCTGTGTGTGTGCGCGTGTGTGTGTGTGCCTGTGTGCGCGTGCGTGCGTGCGTGCCTGTGCGTGCGCGTGCTTGTCCGTGCGCGCCTGTGTGTGTGTGCGTGCGTGCGTGTGTGTGTGCCTGTGTGTGTGTGTGCGTGCCTGTGTGCGCGTGTGTGTGCGTGCCTGTGCGTGTGTGCGTGCGTGTGCGTGCCTGCGTGTGCGTGCGTGTGCGTGTGTAAATACATATGCACGTACCGGCCTGGGACACGCGGTCCCACTCTGGGCTGGGAAAGACGTACTGTCCGCTGCGTATGCGGCTCTTCATGCCGGGCGACATGGGCAGTCCGTGGGAGCTGTAGAAGGGCGGGAAGCCGCACAGGAGGATGTACATGACCACGCCCAGGGACCAGACGTCACAGGACTGGTCGTACTTCTCGGGGCCCAGCACCTAGGCGCACTACGGTAGGGCGCCAATTCAAAATTTTGAAAACATGATACATTTATTTTCCCGTCGGGACTACAACTCCATTCATCTATCAGTGAACGACCAAATCCAAATCAATGAAATAAATAAAAAAAGGGGATAATATTTACGTCCAGCTAATTTGAGTGAAACGTCCATCTAATATGCGTGACACGTTCATCTAATTTAGAATACGCGTCCATCTAATTCTGATTTTACGTCTATCTAATTTGCGTAACACGTCCGTCTAATTTCTGTGACACGTCCGTCTACAAGCGATTCAACGGTGCTCAGCAGTGCTCAGCGGCGGCTCAGAGACCTTTCATGGTGGTGGAGATCGTGCACGAAGCGAGAGACCGCCGCAGACTCGACTCAGCGTGGAACATGAGATACGCAAGGGGCAGACACTGCGCGCCATAGCGCGACGTCGCTTTGCCAGCCTTGCAGCGCAGGGTGCGCCTTCTTGCTTTGCCCACGTGCTTGCCGAAGTCGGGCAGGCACCTGAGCCAGTCAAGGGCTAGCTCGGCCGTGGGAAAACGGCGGTCGAACACGCACGCAGACGACGTTGGGGGCGGTGCTTGCTTTGGGGCTCTCTCTCGCACCTCGTTGTCAGACCCGCTGGACTCCCCTCTGGGCACTTGCTCCATATAAGAGACTGCAAGGCGAAACAGCAACGCGAGCGTCTCAACATATCGTCATCTTAGATAGACCCGCCCGCCGCTTTGCGGTTCTCTCCCCCTGATACCTGAACATGCGTTGCTGTTCGCTGCTGACGATTGCCGTCCAGCGGCCACTGGCAGCTCACTTTTTTTTCGATAGACGTGGTCGTCAGAATAGATGGACGCGTCGTCATATATTAGATGGACGTGTCATCAATCTACTTACAAATGCGCCGCGCGCACGTGTATATATATATATATATATATGTGTGGGCAACAAGTAAACTCGCGAACCGCTTGACGCACGTGCACGCGCGATGGCTCGATCGAATGCTCGCGACCCCGAGATGGTCATGGGTAAGGTCGATTTTTGATATGCAAATTTGTACCGTAGTTATGGCGCATTTTCAAATGTTGCAGCACACATTAACACTACCAAACGAATTGCACATGGATGAATTGCATACCAAATAACTCGCCTCGACGTCACGAGTCATTTGCATGTGCTCCCGCATAATTATGCAAATGAATACTGTAGTTGTGGTACATTGTACATTTTACTGTACATTGTAGCTTGCCTAATTGGGAAACTTCCAGAACGCGTGCAGGCACGCACGCACGCACGCACGCACGCACGCACGTGCACGCACGCACGCACGCACGCACGTGCACGCACGCACGCACGCACGCACGTGCACGCACGCACGCACGCACGCACGTACGGGAGTTCGCGCACGAACGCACGCACGCCAAGCACGCACGCACCCACGCCAAGCACGCACGCGCGCACGCACGCATGTGCACGCATGCACGCACGCGCGCACGCACGCACGCACGCACGCACGCACGCACGCACGCACGTGCACGCACGCACGCACGCCTGCACGCACGCACGCACGCCAAGCACGCACGCACGCACGCACGCACGCACGCACGCACGCACGCACGTGCACGCACGCATGCACGCACGCACGCACGTACACGCACGCACGTACATGCACGCACGCACGCACGCACGTACATGCACGCACGCACGCACGCGCGTACACTCACATGTGAGTGCACGCCCGTGCACGTATGCCCGCCCGTGCACGCACGCACGCGCGCACGGGAGTGCAGGCACGCACGCAGCACTCACGTACATGCACGTATGCACACATGGGAGTGCACGCACGTGCACGCACGCACGCACGCAAGGGATTGCGCGCACGTACGGGAGTGCACGCACGCACGCACGTACGCACATTCGCACTCACGCACGCACGCACGCACGCACGCACGCACGCACGCACGCACGCACACATGGGAGTGCACGCACGTACGCACGCACGCACGCACGCACGCACGCACGGGAGTGCACGCACGTGCACGCATGCACGCATGCAAGGGATTGCGCGCGCGCACGGGAGTGCACGCACGCACGCACGCACGCACGCATGTGCGCACGCACGCACGCACGCACGCACGCACGCACGCACGCGCGGACGCAACCAAGCCAGTACGCACGCACGCACGCACGCACGCACGCACGCACGCACGCACGCACGCACGCACGCACGCACGCACGCACGCACGCACGAGCACGCACGCACGCACGCACGCACGCACGCACGCACGCACGCACGCACGCACGCACGCACGCACGCACGTGCACGCACGCACGCACGCACGCACGCCAAGCACGCACGCGTGCACGCACGCACGCACGCACGCCAAGCACGCACGCGCGCACGCACGCACGCACGCACGTGCACGCACGCACGCACGCACGTACACGCACACACGTACATGCACGCATGCACGCACGCACGTACATGCACGCACGCACGCACGCACGCACGCGCGGTCACACACGAGGGAGTGCACAGACATGCACGTATGCATGCACGTGCACGCGCGCACGCACGGGAGTGCACGCACACACGCACCCACGCGAGTACGCACACATGGGAGTGCACGCACGTGCACGCACGCACGCACGCACGGTAGTGCACGCACGCACGCACGCACGCACGCGCGTACGCACACATGGGAGGGCACGCACGTACGCACGCACGCACGCACGCACGCAAGCGCATACGCACACATGGGAGTGCACACACGTGCACGTATGCACGCACGTGCACGCACGCACGCACGCACGGTAGTGCACGCACGCACGCACGCACGCACGCGCGTACGCACACATGGGAGTGCACGCACGCACGTACGCACGCACGCACGCACGCACGCACGCACGCACGCGCGTACGCACACATGGGAGTGCACGTACGTGCACGTATGCACGCACGTGCACGCACGCACGCACGCACACACGCACGCAAGCAAGGGATTGCGCGCACGCACGGGAGTGCACGCACGCACGCACGCACGCACGCATGCACGCACGCACGCACAAAGGAGCACAGAACTGATGCCACCAACAGTCAACGGGGTGAATGCCCATCACAATCAACAGAGCAGCAGTGAATTTGGCGCCACCAACTGTCAACGGGGTGAACGCCCATCACGATCAACTGAGCAGCAGTGAATTTGGCTCCACCAACTGTTAACAGGGTGAACGCCTATCGCAATCAACAGAGCAGCAACGAATTTGGTGCCACCGACTGTCAACAGTGTGAACGCCCATCGCGCACCTGCTTGCACAGCATGATCACGTCGACCATCATATGCAAAATTAGTTGCTTTATTCCTTAACGTACACATGGCGGCCAAAGGCCGCGCGCGCCTCTAGTTGGACAAATTAGATGGACGTGTCATCCAATTATATGGACGTGTAGTCACATTAGATGGACGTACCAACAATTAGATGGACGTATCGTCAATTGCGCAAATTAGATGGACGCGTCGTTAAATTAGATGGACGCGACGCAATTAATTAGATGGACGTCGAATTAACGTCCTAAAAACAATAAAGTAGATTAATTGACAAAAACAGAACCTCGGGCGCAGCGTAGTAGGGAGTGTAGCAAGGCGTCTCCAAAGGCTTGACGGCCAGCGCCTCCGTGCGTTTCGCAAAGCCGAAATCCGTTAGCTTCAGCACTCCTGCCTCGCCCTTTTGACTAAAAACATCGATTATTTTAATTTTTTCAAACAAAATTTCAAATTTTTATCACTACTATCATTAGTTGTGTAAAACAACATGCGCAACACATATTTGAACTTTGGTATTTAAATATACCGTACACCCTATAATTAGACCCCCGGGGCTAATTGTTTCGTTCGAGCTCTAGGAGGGTGTATAATTATAGGGAGGGGGGCTTTTACACTGGATTTTTAAGGGCGGCGTGGCGGCGATTTTTAAGGGAAAAAGACGCTGCGCCCACACGTTGATACACTCTAACACGCTCTCACATGTACATACATTCACATACAAACACATACGGGACCATACATACACCCAGACATGGAAAATGTTGCCTTTCAGACGATGGTCCATTTAGGGAGGGGGTGTAAATATTGGGGAGAGGCTAAATATAGGGTTTACGGTATTCAAAATGAATAAAACTAAAAAGTGAGAATTGGACCCAGTTTCTAGCTGCGCGAGAGTGCGGGCCATACGTGTAATGGGGGGGGGGGCTTTATTTCTCAGAGCATAAATCCCCCCCTGTAAGCACGGACCTGTACAAGAGGTTTTCCGGCTTAATGTCCCTGTGCGCAATGTTCATCCTGTGGAGGTGTTGGATCGCGGAGCTCATGTCGTACATGATCTTGGCAGCCTCTGAAAAACAGGGAAAAAAGGTAATAAAAAAGGCGACGTACGAGCGAGATCCGATCCGCCGACCGCGCGCGCGTGCTTACCGCGCTCCGTAAACGCATTGTGGGCGCGCTCTTGAATTCGAGAGAACAGTTCACCGCCCTCCATACTAAAAGAGAAAAAAAAGATTACGCGAAGCAATACAAAACAGAGTGGTGGTACAGCACCACAATCAAGCGAGAATCTACAGCGAAACTTGATCTTTTTAATGCCCTAATTAAGTGTCAATGTCTCCACCCCCACCTAAAAACCATAAAGATGCTACAAACACAGTATATAAGAACGCTTTGAAGCGACGGCACCATTACTAGAGTTGTGCACGGTTGCTAGTCGTATATTCTACATACCTAAGTTGTCGTCCATTATAAACCATTATATTATAGAAGTAAAAATTTCCCGAATAAACCCAATTTTAATACTCCTCCTGTCCTCACGCACCATTCCATGACCATGAGCAGGCACTTGACGTTGTTGTAGGTATTCTCGTAAACGTCGTAGATTTTGACGATATTTCGGTGCGCGCAGGCGGCGTTGTGGAGCTCCACCTCCCGACGGGCCTTGGGCACATCTCGCAGGACCTACAGTACTCGTACATGCATGTATGCATATATTCATGTAATTCTCAGTGAATACACCTTAGGGAATGAAGACGCTAATATCATAGGTGTAGATTGGGTCAAAAGCCAGGGTATGGGGGTTTCGAGCGTTGGGGGTCTAGAGCCATCCCTGGTAAAAATGTCCGGGATCAGAAATATTGAAGAGGGGGGCAATCAAAGTGGAAGATTTCGCTCCAAAATAGCGCGTAAATCGGTGCTTTTTGGTCCAAAATGTGTCAAAACAACGCCTAAACAGCACTTTTAAAGCGCTTTTGGGTCACACTACACTGAAAAAGAACACAAAAAACACGCACATTCACCCATTTTTCTCAATAATGAGAGAGGGTTTCCCGCAACCTATCCGGGATGGCGATGGCCAGGGGGGGAGGTCGCTCCTGCAAAAAAGCGGACGGCTATAACCAGTGGGGGGGGGGGTGAACCCCTACACGCACCTATGGTTAGTATGCTCCTACACATTGCGTAAAGTGGGAAATATTAAAAAATTTGTTTTTCAAGTGTATATGCGGCACGGCCCAATAGGCAACCGCGAACGCAAATGATAGCGACAACCTGACATTCTTATACACGCAAATACGATTCGTGTGTGCCTGTGTGTGTTTGCCATTCATGTACAAGGCAGTATGCCATTCAATAGGGGGGGGGGTTACTACGCTACGGGGGGGGGGGCAAAAACGCTTGGCAGACCTTGAGGGCGTACTTGGCTCCGGTCTTGCGGTCGCTGCACTCCACCACCTTGCCGTTGATGCCCACGCCCAGCACCTGTCTGCAATTCATTTATTTTATTTATCATTTTTGATGCATTTATCCAGCACAGACACGCACGCACGCATTCGGTGCACTTTCTCGGGTCATTCTTGCCGTGGATAAGTGGCGTTCTTCCGAATGTCCATGTGGGTCGACCACCCCCCCCCCCCACGGCGGCATGTCTACACGCTTCGATGTATTTGTGTGCGCTTAACTGCTGAGGCATGGAAACTGGGCGTGTTCCGTCAGCGGAACCAACAGAGAGATATAGGAGCCACCCAACACGACGCGCACGCACACACGCACTGAGCATACCTGTAACCGGGTCTGGAAGAGGGGGGGGGGGGGAAATGGCCGAATTGTGGGGGGGGGGGGTCTGGAACAAAAAGTGGGGGGGGGTAGTTGGCCATTCTTTGAGTGATACTTGTACTTTCTGGTCAAAAATAGGTATAAATAGGGTCTAAACAGTGCTATTTAGCTGGTTTATTGTCATATAACACCGAAAACCACTGAAATACACCAACATTTACTCACCTTTATCGTTTTAGACAGAGTGAAAATCCCTTGCGAAAATTCCGGGAGGGGGGAGATTGGGGGGGGGGGGTTGGGGGTGGTTGAAAAAATTCTGTGGGCCCCCAAACCCCTCCACCCAGTTACAGGTATGGCACTGCGAGACTGTTGCGGCCGTACCTGCTGATGCGGTAGTCGTCGGTGATGTTGTTGGTCTTGACGTGCATGTTGAGGTGGCTCTTGCGGCTCTTGGGCTGCGACTTGGAGCGCAGCTTCTGCTGCAGATGCGGCGCGCTCTTCACGCCCACCACGCGCTTGCTCGTCTCTGAACCAGTGCGAATAAAACCAATAAATTTTTATTTAAAGTTTAAACTACAAAAGTAGAAATGATTGCATGTACTACGCGGGTCAACAATAACAAAAATCATAAAGCACCAAAGAAGAATCAATGGAGAGTCGCTGTGTGGACACACAGCATGTGCGCCACTACCGTACACTAAAATTCAGTGCGTTACAAAAAACATTAATGGTACAAACTCTGCATTACAAAAATTGATATAACAAAAACGTAAACGAGTTACCAGGACTATTTTCGTTCTCTCCGGTAGACTCTACATTGCCCATAGTGCGTTCGTTAAACCAGCGCCATAACCTCAAAAATTCAATTGTCAAATTCTCAAATTGTCAAATTCAATTGTCTCAAAAATTCAAATTTTAATTGTCAAGTATTTTTCTGCCTATACTAGCGTTTATTGCGTATCCTCCCATTTTCAATTTCGCAGAAATACCGCGCCAAACTGGAGCAATTTTTGTGCAACATTCTTAATAAAACCCTGCAAAAAATATCACGCAAATTTCGCACAATTTACAACAAAAAATGCTCTAAAAAACTCTGCACTTTCAATTTCCGCCAGCACCTCTGGGAACTGTTGCTGTGAATTAACTCCGCCATTTGGTCGTGCAGTATCATCATTATTCCTTCTTCAAAACCGCCAAATATTCGCAAAAATAAATTCACTCTTCTCTTCTTCGAAAAACGCAACAATTACGCAACACTTCGCAATGGGAACGCTTTATTCACTCTCTGCTTGCACATACGCCACAACCGAACCGTTCAAGTGCGGAATTGGCGCGACGAAGACACGACGAAGATAAGAAGGCCAAGAGTCAGCACTCAAATGTACCCCCCTCTCCCCCCCCCTTCAACGATAGCTACTAAGCTTTACGTGTGTACACGTGCGTTCTACCGTAAACCACTCAAAAAAACAGGGTGGTAAGTGAAATGGTCGCATCGTATATTCGTCACCTAGAGGCGTTTGAATAAATAGAAATAAATAAATTGCAAGTACGAAATATAAGGTCATTTTTTTGTTACTGTCCAATGTCGAGAATAATATTTGTCAAAAACGGCATAAAAGCCCGAAAACATAAAAAATGTTACTGTAAAAAAAACCAAAGCGTTTCGTCGAGACATTTCCCAAAAATCCCGAGGTTGCCAAATCCTCGGCTTGACAATTTTAGATTTTAATAACAGCAGTTCCACCAAAACAAAAAAAAATCATTGCATCATTCCAATGGTTACTGTAGTACGGCGATAAATGACTACACGTCACCCGTGCCAACCAAACGTAATAGAGTGTACACACACGCGCACACACACTAGGCGCTCCATGACGACTGGGTGAGTCATAAGCTTGCAGCTTCCCCACCTTGTACGGGCATGAAGACGGACGGACGAACGCACGAACAAGCGCACGAAAGCACGCACGCTAGCAGCGGAATGCGCGCCTGTATACAAAGGGACCATTTGCGACAAGTGGCGCGCAACAATGTGCATTTGAAAGCAAAAATTACTTCGCTGAAATTTTGTTTTAATTATCCAAAAGCAGAAAATTCAAAGGCAAAAGGGCGACAAAAAGAATTTTGATGAATTCTATCCGGAGGGAGGGAGGGGGGTAATCAGCTGGGTCCTTAAAATTGCCTGAAAT